>SJYC01031061.1:0-24443 GCA_006408675.1 Madoqua kirkii
ATTAAGATCTAAAATGTTTAAAATGCTAATAAAAGTAAGTGAGGAAAGAAGAGTAGGTTTAACTCTGCCTTCAATAATGAATACTTTATCTATTTATTACAATCAAAATATAACTTTAGAACTGATTATAATCACTTTGACTTAGGTAGTCTCGGTAGCAAATAATTTTAATTAACTATCAAGAGACAAACCAAAGTGGTTATATCATATGGAGGTTCTAATTCAGCTTAGAATAATAAATACTACTATGTAAAATGAAGGGAGAAAAAAAAGTTCTCTTACTTCATGCATTCAATCAAAAGTATTGCTCTTCCTCTATATGTAGAATATTTTGCTTGTCAGCAAGTTGAAAGAAAATCCTAAGGCTTTCTGGAGAGCCAGACTTGGCTCTGAAAATGTGTCTTTATGATGGTTAATTTTATGTGTGAACTTGGCTAGGCCATAACACTTTACTATTTGGTCAAACATCAGACCAGATGTTGCTATGAAGGTAATTTTTTTAGAGGAGATTAACATTCACATTAGTAGCCTTTGGGTAAAGTAGATTATTCTTTATTGTGTGCATAGGCCTCATCCTTAAGAATGACTTCAGTTGAACGCCTTAAGAAAGGTCACCTAAGGAAAAGTTAATTATGCTTCCTGATGACAGAACATCAACTGTTGCTTCAGTTTTGGGCTTGCTAGCTTCACAATTATGTGAGCCAATTTCTTAAGTCTTTCTCACTCTAATCTATAAGTAGACAGATAGATAGAGATAGATACATATATACCCATAATTTAAATATTATATTGGTTCTCTTTCTATGGAGAATCTTAACTAGGGGAACAGTATTTATGCCATGTGGTCCATGATGGTTTTCAACAATGTGTGTTACTTATGATGACAGTCATGATGATGATGATGACAATGACTGTGCTGAGATGAAATGAAATTAGAATAAAATGGCTTAAATAGCTGTTACTGTTACATTATTTGAAAATTTTGCTGCTAATGGCATTTTTTATATATGTTTTACACTACTCAAAACGTTCTTGATCAATTTAACACTGAAAGATTTTTTTTTGTTTGTTTTGCTTTTGAGAAGAGAACAGTGTCACTCATAAGTGTCATTAAGTTGTCATCCGTGGTATTGTGATAAATAAATCTCTAAATGACCTCAGTGATGGAGAGACTATTAAGTCTAGGGGTCTTGCCATGACTCAGGGTGGCAATGATAGAATAATGTTAGGAAATTTGTCCTAAAAGTAAAGGAGCATTCCCATTATCCATTCACCCATCAATGGACATTTAGCTTGTCTCTACATGCAATGGAATATGATTCAGCATTGAAAAAGAAGGAAATCTTGCTATATGGGACAATGCAGATGAACCTAGAGGACTCTAAGTGAAATAAGCCCACCACAGAAGAACAAATACTATATTATTTGATTATATGAAGAATCTAAAATAATCAAATGCTTAGAAACAGAGAGACTAGTGGTTGCCAGGGATGAGGCAAAGGGAGAGATGAACAATTGTCCCTTGATATGTATAACATTTTAGTTATACAAATAAGTTCTAGAGATCTGCTGTACCACATAGTGCTTATAATTAACAATTTGGTATTATATATATTCAAAAATTTGTTGAGTAGGTCTCATTAAATGTTCTAACAACAAAAACAAACAAAAAAGGCCAAGAGGAAACTTTTGGAGGTGTTAGAAATGTTTATCACCTTGATTTTAATGATAGTTTCATGGAAATAGGTATATCTCCAAACTCATCAAACTGTATACATTAAACACATCTTGCTTTTTTTTCCCCCCATAGATACCTCAATAAAGCTGTTTTATTCAATCCCTTGTTGAGGAAGATTCCACATGCTACGGAGCAGCTAAGCCTGTTTGTCACAACCACTGAACCCATGCTCTAGATCTCATGAGTAGCAGCAAGCTCGTATGCTACAGTTACTGAATGTTCAGCAACAAGAGAAGCCACCACAATGAAAAGCCCACCCACTGCAACAAAGGGCAGCCCACATTCACAGCAACTAGAGAATGCCTCGTGAGGCAATGAAGATCCAGCATAACCAAAAATAAATAAATAAATAAAATTTAAATCGTGAAGGAGAAAACAACCTTCTTGAAAAAGAGACTCATAGGCCAATAGGCATTAAATCATGATAAAAGTGGAAAAGCTGAAAAGGGAGCCCACAGTCCACCAACATGAATGCAGTAAGAAAGCAAATTTGATGGTAGCCCAAGAAAATTAATATCCTTGCTACCTACTAGTAGCTTGGCCTGAGAAAGTCACTCACTCCTGTGATACTTAGTTAACTTACTTCTCTTATCTATACATACAACAATAATAATAATAATACCAATCTTACAAAACTGTTGTATCTATTAAACATAAAGATACATCAGTTCAGTTCAGTTCAGTCGCTCAGTCATGTCCGACTCTTTGCAACTCCACAAATTGCAGCATGCCAGGCCTCCCTGTCCATCACCAACTCCTGGAGTTCACCCAGACTCGCATCCACCGAGTCAGTGATGCTATCCAGCCATCTCATCCTCTGTCATCTCCTTCTCCTCCTGCCTCCAATCCCTCCCAACATCAGAGTCTTTTCCAATGAGTCAACTCTTTGTATGAGGTGGCCAAAGTACTGGAGTTTCAGCTTTAGCATCATTCCTTCCAAAGAAACCCCAAGGCTTGCTTGGGGATAATGCACTGGGATGACCCAGAGGGATGGTATGGTGAGGGAGGTGGGAGGGGATTTCAGGATTGGGAACACGTGTACACCTGTGGCAGATTCATGTTGATGTATGGAAAAACCAATACAATATTGTAAAGTTAAAAAAAAAAAAAAAAAAAGAATGGACTGGTTGGATCTCTTTGCAGTCCAAGGGACTCTCAAGAGTCTTCTCCAACACCACAGTTCCAAAGCATCAATTCTTTGGTGCTCAGCTTTCTTCACAGTCCAACTTTCACATCCATACATGACCACTGGAAAAACCATAGCCTTGACTAGATACATATTAAGGAGCAATTCTCCAATATTAACTATAAATAGAAAGGCTTCATCTATATTGTTCACCTCCATATTTTGAGAGATTTGAACTGTAAGTCTCAATGTGATTTATTACTAATTAATGAAATCAAAGGTCAAGCATAGTGAATACCTTATGATAGGTGATAAAGTTGCTCTTTCTACACCTGATAGTTTCAGTGAGCATGAATAAGGGTAGAGAGAGTAAAATTTTTGTATAAGTCAGGTTACCCTGGGAATAGTTCTAGCTGGTGTCATTTGTTAAATAATAAATCAGTAGTTAACACACTAAAGTGCTGTGAAGAAGAAAAAGAGATCTATGGGATATAGAATAAATGGAAAGGACATTGTACAAAAAAGGAGGCTGCTTAAGGTCTTCAAGGATGAACATCATTTGGAGACAGGCAGCTATTTAGCACAACATTTTTATTGTTCACTCTAAAAGAAGAATCATAAATGCATTCTCTTCAAATTGGCAAACTATAGTAATTGCTAAACACCTTGTTAATTAATCTCACCTAAAACAACCTTCATTGACATTCTTGTTCTTTAGCATAAGTGTCACCCATGAAATTGCCTTACGGAAAACGACTGCTACAGGCAGCAAGAATAAACAATTCAAATTGGTGAGTACATTATTCTCAACCACTTTTAGGTATCTGTGAGAAACTGAAAAAGTCTTAATGAATGTGTCAGATGTACAGTAAATTTATTGATATCCGACAGGCTGTCATGCTTTCCATGTGTACGTGCGTGTGTGCTATTAGCTCAGTCATGTCCAGCTCTGTGACCCCATGAACTGTAGCCCACCGAGGCTCCCTGTCTATGGAATTCTCCAGGCAGGAATATGGGGAGTGGGTTGCCATTCCCTTCTCCAGGGGATTGACCCAGGAATCAAACCCAGGTCTCTTAAATTGCAGATAGATTCTTTACCATCTGAGCCACTGGAGAGGTATTTGTGTTAGTAACATGATGCCACTTCTTTGAACTATAGGCACAACAGATAGATTACCTGTGCTTTCAACTGTTCACATTAGCTGTTTTTCATTCCCTGAAATTTCTTTAAAACTTGAAGCATTGGAACTTTGCCATTTTTACTGGTACATCTTTATGGGGAATATAGAAAAGAACAATTTATTTCTGTAAATGTAAAAAAAAAAAAAGGTCTAATACCTAAATTTACTTATCATGTGAGTGATTATATGCAGTTTAAAATAATCCTGTTTTAATCTGTTAATACCTGCATGTGATCCTTTAGCTCCTCTCCTAATAGGACTGTCGAAAGTATTAAGCTAAATCCTAACATGACTTTCTAGTTCTAATCTTTTAGAACCAAAAATCTTATGAGTCTCTTTCTGATTTTTCCCCAAATATGTTAGTATTAGCTGGGACAAATAGAATATTACATTATTATTCACAAATAATGTCTGGTTTTTCTGAGGTACTATAAATGCTTTCCACCTGTTAGGTTTGCTCTTATGACTTGATTTGGCCAATGAAATGTGGCAGAAAACTGTAAGTACTGGCATTGTTTTCCTCTGCCTTATCAGTTAGCAATTTTCCAGGACAAACGTTCTTCCATTAGCCTAATTTCCAAAAACAGTCAATGCAAAAGATATCCACGGTCAACCCATGGTAGTTACGCAGAAGTGTGAGATATGAACTTTTCTTGTTGTAAATCACTGAGATTTGGGATGAGCTTTTCTTGTTGTATATCACTGAGATTTTGCAGTGCATGTGATACATTATCATGACGCATGAACCTAGGTTCTTCATCATGGTTTTACTCATTCATGTCATAAATATTTTGAATGCTACATTGAATCAAGTACTGAGGTTCTAATGGTGAGCAAAGGCAAATATTTTCTTGCAATCTTGGACCTCATTTTGGAATAAGTCTGTGTCATGGTGCTATTTTGCTACTGCTTCCTCTCTCTCTTCTTTTAAATTATATGTTCAACATGCTTGCTTCACAGACTCAAATTTTAAAATAGCAGTATCTGCACATTAAGGATAAAAGGAATATATATATATATAAAAGGAGAGCACCAAAAGGACAAGGAAGGGAGAGAAGGTAATATTTTAGTCCATAGGAAAGTTCTCAGATGTGTCTCTGTGAGGACTGATCAAAGCAGATGAAGTTGGAGCCCTGTTTATCTTCCCTTTCTCTTCCTCTCTATAGGAAGATTCATATTATCTTTTGGGTAATTTTATTTTATGTGGTACCTGAGGCTTAGCACTGAGCTTCCTTATTGCTAGGTTTAGGATTAACAGTATTTGGTAACTGTTGTATGTGCTTCCTAAGTCGCTTCATTCATGTCTGACTTTGTGACTCCATGGATGGTAGCCCGCCAGGCCCCTCTGTCCATGGAATTCTGCTGGCAAGAATACTGGAGTGGGTTGCCATGCCCTCCTCCAGAGGATCTTCCCAACCCAGGGATTGAACCCACATCTCTTGCATCTCCTGCACTGGCAGGTAGGTTCTTTACCACTAGTGCCACCTGGGAAGCTCTTGATAATTGTCAATAAGTTTAAAACAAATCTGTGTAAGTACAGATGTTCAGTTGTGAAGCAAATTATTGTCTTGGGAACTTCTGCACTATTACAACAATAAATCTCATTGCAATTGCAAATACCTCGCTTGTCGGTTGACTCTTACATATATATATAGATGATTAGTTGTTATATTGCTATATATAATCTATTATCTATCTTATCTAATCTATGCAATGTTGTTGCTTATTTGCTAAGTCATGTCCAACTCTCTACCACCCCATGGATTGTAGCCTGCCAGACTCCTCTTCCCATGGGATTTCCCAAACAAGAACACTGGAGCAGGTTGTCATTTTCTTCTCCAGCAGATCTTCCCAACCCAGAGATTGAACCCCTGTCTCCTTCATTGGTAGGCAGATTCTTTACCACTAAGCCACCTGCGAAGCCCTATCTATGCAATACCTCTCTATATTATAAAGATATATACCTTTTTATATGTTCAGTTCAGTTTAGTCAGGTCAGTCGCTCAGTTGTGTCCAACTCTTTGCTACCCCATGAATCGCAGCATGCCAGGCCTCTCTGTCCGTTACCATCTCCCGGAGTTCATTCAAACTCATGTCCACTGAGATGGGTGATGCCATCCAGCCATCTCATCCTCTGTCGTCCCCTTCTCCTCCTGCCCTCAATCCCTCCCAGCATCAGTCTTTTCCAGTGAGTCAACTCTTCACATGAAGTGACCAAAGTACTAGAGTTTCAGTTTTTGCATCATTCCTTCCAGAGAACACCCAGGACTGATCTCCTTTAGAATGGACTGGTTGGATCTCCTTACTTATCTATTATATCTATATATCTATATCTATTTATTTAAAATATTAATAATTATGGCCTAAAATATTCAAACAGATTTATCTCCAATTTTGATTTTCTGAAGAATTTTGAAATCCTGACAAATGCATAGTTCTGAGAAAGATAAAGTGTGGACTAAATTTTTTCTGTATTTTTCCAACATAATGAGTAAGTGAAAATTAACCCTGCTTAGAAGCAGTTCCTTAGAACATAAACATTTTTTCTCACAGGCCACAGCAAGGCCATTATGTAGCTGCAAATATAACTAACTCCTTCCTTCTGAAAAATGACTGCTTTTATTTTATTAACAATGCCACCTTTCCTCTGACTTGATCATCCTTTCTCCTGGATAAAAATGATTAAAATATCAAATCAACACATCTGCCCACATTTTGAAAGCATTCAATCTAGACCTGGTCCCTACTTCTCTAATTTCTTCATAAAATTACTGAATGTCACCCAACCCCTAGAAGTCTTCTGAACTCATTCTTGCTAGTTCAGTTCAGTTCAGCAGCTCAGTCACTCAGTCATGTCTGACTCTTTGCAACCCCATGAATTGCAGCACACCAGGCCTCCCTGTCCAACACCAACTCCCGGAGTTCACTCAGACTCACGTCCATCGAGTCAGTGATGCCATCCAGCCATCTCATCCTCTGTTGCCCTCTTCTCCTCCCACCTCCAATCCATCCCAGCATCAGAGTCTTTTCCAATGAGTCAACTCTTTGCATGAGGTGGCCAAAGTACTGGAGTTTCAGCTTCAGCATCCTTCTTGCTAAGGTGACCTCAATTTCCCCTGATGTATGTTCTCCCTTGCTGCACACAGATAAACAAATGGACTTTGCCTGAGTGCAAGTGTCACTTTTTTTTTTTTAAGTGTCAGTTTTGATCTTTGCTTGGTGGATCTGAACAATGATAGAGGGCTCAAAGGAATTTTTTACTTAGTGGTTAAACACACACACATGTACACACACACACACACAGATATGGTTCCCTAAATGTCAATAAATCTGTGCACCACAGGGAAAAGTATTTGTGCATTTTATGTAGGAAAATGAATTTTTCTGAGAAAAAAAGCATTTTAGAAAAAAACATTTTAGTGCCATTCAAATTTCAAATGAATGAAAAATGTTCCTTTGTACATATTTCAAAACCTCTGAAAATAATCCATTCTCTTTTGGCTGCCTTACAAGATTGGTCATGTAAGGTCTGAGCCATTTTTAAATGGTGCTCAGAATAGAACTCAGTGGGCACAGAGAGTCCTGAGATGATCAGTCATATTGCATTTACTGCAAAATTCAATATTTTTGTTGTTTATTCTTTCTTATTATTTCAACCCCATGCTTCCCTGGCAGAAACAATGGACTGAATGCAACAGATTCTGAGAATTTTACTAGCAACAACTATATGTCAGACATTATTCACCCAAAGTATATATTCCAATGAAGAAATAAGTAGGATTTATACATTTTCCCTGAGAAAGAATGAAAATGTCTCAGTGTTTAGTTTCCTAGTCAGAATGCTGTGAATGCTTTCTGCTATAGTCACAACTTGAGATTTGTTACTTTAAGGATATAAAGGAAGACCATAAAAAAGATTCATAACCTCAAATTACATTAACCATACATTAAGGGAGATGCACAAATCCCAAGAAATAATGAAATGTCAGGGTTAGAATCATCCCTTTTCAGGTTTAGTGCTCAATCTCCTATGATCTTGCATAAAATGCTATTGCTGTTCACCTTACTATTAGGAAGTGCAATTGATTTGCTTGCAATATTTATTAGTGCATTAGTCATGTACATTAGCACCAAACTGGAAACAAATAATGCTTTACTTCCCCAAGTCTGTGGCAAGCCAATGCAAGTAAAAACATAGGTGCCAATATAAATAAAACTGTGACTCATGCTCCTGAAATATCCTTTCTCTGTCCAGATTTACCAGAAAAAGTTAAAAAGATAAACATACTTCAACTGTTTCAATCTCTGAGAAGTTAGGACAGTTCACATTAGTCAGGTGATTTTTTGTTCTTTCAGCTTGCTGTCCTTTTGACAAATTATCCATAAGAGTTCACAAAGATAAATCAAACTGGAAGGAATCTTTTGCCTAATATTAGTAAATAGTGATAGTGAAGTCACTCAGTCGTGTCTGACTCTTTGCGACCCCATGAAGTGTAGCCTACCAGGCTTCTCCATCCATGAGATTCTCCAGGCAAGAATACTGGAGTGGGTTACCATTATATTAGTAAATGGGATAGACTAAAACTTGAGGCTATTATTTTGCCAAATATTTATCTTAGCTCAGATTATCTTCCTAAATCTTGCATTAGACTTGGTTGTTTGTTTTAAAGATGAAAGAAAACTACATCTTCAATCAAATAAAGTTGTTTGAAATCCTTGTCTTTCATGACAATTGACCCCATCATTGCCACACCCACCAGTACCATCCCATCTGGGTCTAGACCTAATTTAAGCCAATTCCATGACTACCTACTTCAATTTCTGTCTCTGGTAACTGGCATGTAATTTTTTTTTTTTTTTCTGTAATAGAAACTAAAACACATTTCCCAAAAGACTTTGGATTTCCTGATGTCTTGGTTCTCATCATTCTGAATTCTCTCCAATATAAATCTTGCCATTGATTCCTCATGCAGGTGAACCTCAGGACTGCCCACTCCCCTGCTCTCTTCAGAAAAGTATAACACAGGCCATTTATAAGAACAGTTCTAAACATTATACTGAGGGTTTATGTATTTTATACATAATATTATTTACATTGTCACTTTGATTTAGCACGAGAGTCAAATCACACTATTTTTCCAATGGCCTTAATTCTAATATTATTATTTGAGACTTTATAATCCAAACTGAGCTATTCAATATAATGAACTCCCATCATTAATTGGGTGCCTGGTGTGTTTCAGTCCCTGATACATCTTTTAAATGGCACAAAACCTTCATAAAATAAACATCATTATCCCAGGTAACATATTGTAATTCTTAACAACAGGCAGAACCATACCTCCTGTTGGACATGCTCTCTGCAATATGACTTCTCCACTCCTCATCAGATTGTCTAGTCTATTCCCACCAACTTAACTCTGGTGGGGCTCTGTGAGTTCTTTAATAAAGAACACAGCAGGAGTGGCACTGCACCATTTCTTGCTGTAGACATTTACTGGCCTGGCAACTTCTACTTCCTGTCTGTCAGAAATCAGTCACCATGTAAGATGTTTCGACATCCCTAAGCAGACCATACTGTGAAAAGCTCGATTAAAAAGAAAGATTTAGAAGGATGAGATGCTACATAGAGAAGGAGAGGCCAAGAGCACTGAGGTGGCAGCCATGGTCAGGGAGAAATCCCATCAGACCTCAATGGAGAGGCAGAGCGCAGGCCCCAGATATTGTGAATCAGAGACCACAGTCCCCTTTGCTAGGACCAAATTCTTTTGTCTTAGAACTGTGAACATATGAACATGGTTGTTTAACCTCTAAGCCTGGGGTGGCTCATTACACAGAGTTGGAGAGCCAAAACATCAGTTTTGAAGAGGCAAAAAAGTTCAGAGAAAATAAGAAATTTATCCAGGTCCACACAGATTTAAGGTGGCTGAGTCAGTATTTTAACCATATTCTCCTGAATATATATGCTGTGATCTTAACCATTATGTAATACAGGACCTCAAAATATATATTTTTTGAAGGTTGTTTTTCTAGGGAAACTCAAATTGTAGGTGGTACTATATATACATTACTTAAGAGAATAATCTCAGTTTATAGGCTAAGCATATGTGTGTTTATAAGTAAACAGATGCTGCTAATTACAAATTTATTTTATCTGTTTATTGAAACAAGTTTACAGTCTATACTTGGAAGCACTTTGCTTTTAAATATATATTTTAAACAAATAGAATTGCATAATTCTCTTTCTTTAAAAAATACATTCAGTTAAATCATCACTAATTGCCTCTAAATTTCCAAAAGTATTTGTAGCAATATTCCAAACCAAATTTACTTAAATTATGCTTTTCTATAAGTCATTTATTTATTGCTCAGCTTAGAATGAATGTCAAAAAACAAGTGTTAGCTTACATTTTCTGATGTTTAAAATCCAGGTAAACTAACAATAAGAACAAAATTTATGAGAAACTGGAAGGCCTCCAATCGAAGGCTTTTCCTTTTACTTATGTATGCCTGCTTTGCACAACGTCTCCAGGGTCTGAAAACAAGACCTATGATCAAACTTGACAAATTTAAAGTCTTCCTCCCACCCCTTGCCCACAACAATTACAACAGAAAAACTCTCCTGACAAATTTTTCATCAGTCTTGATGGAGGGTTTGAGAAACACAAAGCACACAACTTTGCTCCAGAATACTTGTTTTTCAAAGTTTTCTTCATCTACCCAGAGTTTTCTCTGTATTCTTTGTTCATATAGAGTGCAGTTTTACAAAACTCTCTGGCTTCAATTTTCGTTTAGTTTCCTCTTCCTACCCATTTTTAACTTTTCTTCCATAAACAAACCAAAGTAATGATCCTTTTTTTTTCTTTTTTCTCTTTTTAAAGCACTGATATTTTACCCCTTCATGGATCACAGCCTTGTCATGGTGAAGGGGCTTATGTAACTCAGTGAAGCTATGAGCCATGCCATGCAGGGCCACCCAAGACTCACGGATCACAGTAAGAGTTCTGACAGAAAGTGATCTGTTAGGGGAGGAAATGGCAAACCACTCTAGTATGCTTGCTGTGAGAACCCCAGAACAGCATGAAAAGGCAAAAAGATATGACACTGGAAGATGAGTACCACAATCTGAAGGTATCTAATATGCTACTAGAAGAGCATAGGACAATTACTAATCACTCCAGAAAGAATGAAGTTGCTGAGCCAAAGTGGAAAGAATACTTAGTTGTGGATATGTTTGGTGGTGAAAGTAAAGTTTAATGCTGTGAAAAACAATATAGCATAGGAACTTGAAATGTTAAGTCCATAAATCTAGGTAAATTGACATGGTCAAACAGCAGATGGCAGAACTGAACACCAACATCTCAGGAATCAGTGAACTAAAATAAAAGGAATGGGCGAATTTAGTTCAAATAACTGTTATATCTACTGCAGTGGGCAAGAATCCCTTAGAAGAAATAGAGTAGCCCTCAGAGTCAATAAGAGTCCAAAATGTGATACTTGTATGCAACTTCAAACATGAACAAAATAATTTCAGTTTGTTTCTAAGGCAGTGGCAATCCAGTCCAGTACTTTTGCCTGGAAAATCCCACGGATGAAGGAGCATGGTAGGCTACAGTCCATAGGGTCACAAAGAGTTGGACATGACTGAAAAACTTTGCTTTCACTTTCACTTTTCCAAGGCAAACAATTCAACATCACAGTAATCCAAGTCAATGCCCTCACCAATAATGCTGAAAAACTGAAGTTCAAGGGTTCTATGAAGAACTCTAAGATTTTCTAGAACCAACACCAAAAAATCTGTCCTTTTCATTATAGGGAACTAGAATGCAAACGTTGGAAGTCAAGAGATACTCAGATTAATAAGCAAGTTTGGCTTTGCAGTACAAACTGAAGCAGGGCAAAGGCTAACAGAATTTTGCCAAAAGAACACACTGCCAAGAGAACATTCTCTTTCAACAACACAAGAAATGCTCTACACAGGGGACATCACCAGATGGTCAAGACCAAAATCAGATTGACTATATTCTTTGCAGCCTAAGATGGAGAAGTTCTATACAGTCAGGAAAAAACAAGATCTGGAGCTCATTATGGCTCATATCATGAACTCTTTATTGCAGGTATAAGTAAGTGAAAGTCATTCAATCCTGATTGACTCTTTAAGACCCAAGAAACATATAGTCCATGGAATTCACCAGGCCAGAATACTGGAGTGAATAGCCTTTCCCTTCTCCAGGGGAATCTTCCCAACTCAGATATCAAACCCAGGTCTCCTGCATTGCTGGCAGATTCTTTACCAGCTGAACCACAAGGGAAGCCCAAGAACTAAAGTGGGTAGCTTATCCCTTCTCCAGTGGATCTTCCTGCACTTACTGAAAAGTTGAGGCTAAAAATTTTTTAAAGTAGGGGAAACCACTAGGCCACTCCGGTATGACCTAAATAAGATCCCTTATGATTTTGCAGTAGAGGGGATGAATACATTCAAGGGCTTATATCTGGTAAAAAAAAAAAAAAAATGCCGGAAGAACTATTTTAAAAATTGTATAGTATAGTGACCAAATGATGATGTTGTTAAAGTGCTGCAACTCAATATGCCAGCAAATTTGGAAAACTCAGCAATGACCAGAGGACTGGAAAAGGTCAGCTTTCATTTCAATTCCAAAGAAAGACAATGCCAAAGAACGTTCAAACTACCACATTATTGCATACATCTCACACGCTAGCAATGTAATGCTCAAAATTCTCCAAGCTAAGCTTCAATAGTATGTGAATTGAAAACTTCCAGATGATCAAGCTTAAAAAAGGCAGAGGATTTAGAAAAGACAGAGGAACCAAAGATCAAATTGCCATCTACTGGAGCATTGGAAAATCAAAAGATTTCCAGAGAAACAACTACTTTTGCTTCATTGATTATGCTAAAGCCTTTGACTATGTGGATCACAACAAACTGGGGAAAATTCTTCAAGAGATGGAAATGACAGATCACCTTACCTGCCTCCTGAAAAATATGTATGCAGGTCAAGAAGCAACTGTTAGAACCAGACATGGAACAAGGTAGCAAGAATATATAGAAGAACTATACAAAAATGTCTTACGGATAACCATGAAGGTGGAGTCACTCACCTAAAGCCTGACATCCTGGAGTGTGAAGTCAAGTGGTCCTTAAGAAGCGTTACTACAAGCTAAGTTAGTGGAGGTCATGGAATTCCAGTTGAGCTATTTCAAATTCTAGAAGATGATGCTGTTAAGGTGCTGCATTCAACATGCCAGCAAATTTGGAAAACACAGCATTGGCCTCAGGACCAGGAAAGGTAAGTTTTCATTCAATACCAGAGAAAGGTAATGCCAAAGAATGTTCAAACTACCGTACAACAGATTCTATTTTCTTGGCTCTAAAATCACTGAGGATGGTGACTACAGTCATGAAACAAACCTAGACAGCATATTGAAAAGCAGACATCATTTTGTTGACAAAGATCCATCTTATCAAAGCTATGGTTTTCCCAATAATCGTGTGCAGATGGAGAGTTGGACCAAAAGGAAAAATGGATGCCAAAAAGTTGATACTTTTGAATTGCAGTGCTGGACAAGACTATTGAGAGTCCCATAGACAGCAAGGAGATCAAATTAATCAATCCTAAAGGAAATCAGCCCTGAACACTCACTGGCAGGTCTAATGCCGAAGCTGAAACTCCAGTACTTTTGCAACCTGACGTAAAAAGCCAACAAACTGGAAAAGATCCTGAAGCTGGGAAAGATTTAAGGCAAAAGGAAAAGGAGATGGCAGAGGATGAGAGGTTAGATTGCATCACCCACTCAATGGACATGAATTTGAGCAAACTAGGTGATAGTGAAGGACAGAGGAGACTGTCTTATAGATTTGCAGAGTCGGATACAACTTTGTAATAACATTAATCTTTTAAGTGTTTTTTTCTTTTGTGTTTGGAGTTCCTGCTGTCACATATTCCAAAAGTCTATGTTTTCTGATCTCATTCATCTTTAAAATTATTTTCCTTAAAAAATTTTCTTTTAAGGGAATTTTGGTGCTATCGATGAAAAAAATACTATATTTGCCACTTCTATCTTGGTTCTGACCACTTACTCTAGCTCTAAAATTTTTTTGGAAGTTACTTAACAGAGCTTTAGTATTCATGAAATAAATATTTCAGACCAGAAAACTCAAAATCTTGCAGAGAAAATTAAGTGGAATAAGGAATATTAAGCCTAATGCAATGTAGAAATTCATAAAATTCTTTCCTTCATGTAAATCCTCTGCTACTTTTCCTCATGCCTTGCTCTTAGCTATTAAAATCAATCTAGAGTGTCTCTTCATCTTTGAAATAAATGTTACAGAATACCACCAAGATTCCTGTGATTTCTCAAAAACTTTTCTTATCCTTATACTGTCTATTAGCTTTCACTCCGGACTGTGGATATGCATGGTTTCACACAAAGTGTAACCTGTTCTCTAGGTAAAAATATATAAAAGTAGGGAAATCTTGTTTATTCTATTTATATTCTGCATTCCTAAACCCATGGAAAAATATCATACCCTCAGAGAACCATTTTAGGTTACTATGTTAAATGGACCATGCACAGCAATCATGTTGATAGCATTCACAAAGACTAGTATTTTATGGTTTTCACAAACAAAAATTGTACTTTGGAAAGGTATAAAAAAATTTCTTTGATATCAGTTCAGTTCAGTCTCTCAGTTGTATCCAACATTTTGCAACCCCATGAATCACAGCATGCCAGGCTTCCCTGTCCATCACCAATTCCCAGAGTTTACCCAGACTATGTCCATCGAGTCAGTGATGCCATCCAGCCATCTCATCCTCTGTTGTCCCCTTCTCCTCCTACCCCTAATCCCTCCCAGCATCAGGGTCTCTTCCAATGAGTCAACTCGTCACATCAGGTGACCAAAATATTGGAGTTTCAGCTTCTGCATCAGTCCATCCAATGAACACCAAGGACTGATCTCCTTTAAGATGGACTGATTGGATCTTCTTGCAGGCCAAGGGACAATTAAGAGTCTTCTCCAACACCACAGTTCAAAGCATCAATTCTTTGGTACTCAGATTTCTTCACAGTCCACTCTCACATCTATTCATGACTACTGGAAAAACCATAGCCTTGACTAGACGGACCTTTGTTGGAAAAGCAGTCTCTGTTTTTCAATATGCTATCAAAGTTGGTCATAACTTTCCTTCTAAGGAGTAAGCGTCTTTTAATTTCATGGCTGCAGTCACCATCTGCAGTGAATTTGGAGCCCCCCAAAATAGTCTGACACTGTTTCCACTCTTTCCCCATCTATTTTCCATGAATTGATGGGATCAGATGCCATGATCTTAGTTTTCTGAATGTTGAGCTTTAAGCCGACTTTTTCACTCTTCTCTTTCACTTTCATCAAGTGGCTTTTTAGTTCCTCTTCACTTTTTGCCATAAGGGTGATATCATCTGCATATCTGAGGTTATTGATATTTCTCCCAGCAATTTTGAGTCCAGCTTGTACTTCTTCCAGCCCAACGTTTCTCTGATGTACTCTGCATATAAGTAAATAAGCAGGGTGATGACAATATACAGTCTTGATGTACTCCATTTCCTATTTGGAACCAATCTATTGTTCCATGTCCAGTTCTAACTGTTGCTTCCTGACCTGCATAGAGGTTTCTCAAAAGGCAGATCAGGTGGTCTGGTATTCCCATCTCTTTCAGAATTTTCTAGTTTATTGTGATCTACACAGTCAAAGACTTTGAGATAGTCAATAAAGCAGATGTAGATGTTTTTCTAGAACTCTCTTGCTTTTTCGATGATCCAGTGGTTGTTGGCAATTTGATCTCTGATTCTTCTGCCTTTTCTAAAACCAGCTTGAACATCTGGATGTTTATGGTTCATGTATTGCTGAAGTCTGGCTTGGAGAATTTTGAGCATTACTTTATTAGTGTGTGAAATGAGTACGATGTGCGGTAGTTTGAGCATTATTTGGCATTGCCTTTCTTTGGGACTGGAATGAAAACTGACCTTTTCCAGTCCTGTGGCCACTGCTGAGTTTTCCAAATTTTCTCGCATATTGAGCACAGCACTTTTACAGCATCATCTTTTAGGATTTGAAATAGCTCAACTGAAATTTCATCACCTCCACTAGTTTTGTTCATAGTGATGCTATCTAAGACCCACTTGATGTCACAGGCCAGAATGTCTGACTCTAGTTGAGTGATCACACCATCTTTGATATAAAGCTAAAATGAAGCTGTCTCTCAGTAACAGGATATTTATTGTCTTGATTTTGGATTTTAGAAAAATTTATAAATACTATTGTAATCGACACAATTATAAAATAATTGCCATGTTGTTCACTGTAAAATTCATTGAAGTGATGGACATTTAAAGTTTTATGTTTAGGTTTCTTTGTAGCTGTTACATCTGTGTTACTATATTACTATTTCTTATTCTTAACAATTAATAAGTTAAAAAGCCATTTGAATTAAAGATGTCAAGTAAAAAATCAGAAAAATAAAAAACGTATTATCAGTAACATTCCATATCTCTTATTTGAATAGGAAAACTTTTCTGCTTGGAATCACAAAATGTGTTCATTTGCCAGTAATATTCCTCTAAAATATTTGCCAGGTTGAAAATTAGGACCTTTGCCATTGTCATTCCAAGCCACTCCCATCAGGAGTGATTAAGGGCACAAGAGATGTAGAAATAATAACAGTAGACGAGATGTGGACTATGTTTCTCATGTAACTGGAAAAATTAATAATTTTATTATCTAGAGCTATGAAGAGTGTAAAAATGGGTGGAAATATTTATTTTAATATTTATTATGGTAAATGCCTGGGGCTTCTCTGGTAGCTCAGCTGGTAGAGAATCCACCTGCAATACAGGGGACCCAGATTCAATTCTTGAGTCAGAAAGATTCCCTGGAGAAGGGATAGGTTATCCACTTCAGTATTCTTGGACTTCTCTGGGGGTTCAGATGAGAAAGAATCTGCCTGCAACACAAGAGACCTGGGTTCAGTCCCTGGGTTGGGAAGATACTGGGTGACATAAAAATTTATAATACAGTGAGCCTTTGTAACTTCAAATAAGTTATCTTTAACCCTTTTGGATATATATGTCACTACCAGTACATTCAGTATTCCATTTCTATGTTCTAGTTCTTAGTAGCCTAGCATGCTGAAAATCTTTGAAAGAGTCATATGGTCAAAGTTCATGACAGTACATTTGGACAATTCAAGACATAGTCCAGGTGAAACCAAAATTCTCCTGTGATAGAGCATTTCCAAAGGTTGTTGGAAAAAGAAAAATCCATCTCCAGAAGAAAAAAATTAATTTCATGAGCTAGGAACTATATTATTTCATTTTGGAATAACTGAATGCCAAATGTCAGTGACAGGAAAAATTTGAGTAGGAAAAATATCAATTCTGATACAATTGTACTTATGATACTCTCTAACATTTTCACTCTTGCACTTATTCAATTAGAGAATTAAATGGAAATGCCATCGTTATTACTCCATCTTTCAAGTTTTTGATGGCAGCTTAATTTCTGGAGTTTCCAAGAAATCTATATTGTGCTTTGTTATTGAGAAAAAAATTACACAGGATAAAATGCACAGATCTTATGTGCATAACTGATGAGTTTGTGTCACTGGATGCACCCACACAATCATCATCCCAAATAAGATATAAAACTTTTCTATCTGCCATGAAATTTTCTTCATGTTTCCTTCCAATTATTTTTTTGAGTTACTATCTAACATCTTATTTCACAGTGCACCAAAACTTCTCTAGATATGAGAAACCAAGTTTTGTGTTTTTTTTTTTTTTTTTTTAATGCCAGAATGTTGTGAATTTTAACCCAGTTCCTCAAATCTCCCCCATGTTCCCTTCCATTCACACCACAATTCCCATTCACTTAGGGATATTCTGTACTGTTTATTATTTTAAATCAGTGGTTCTTCTATTTGAAGAGGCAAATAGTGCAACAATGTGTAACTTTCGGAAATATCTCATTGTAAATCATAAATGCCCAATCTTCCAGTCCTTGTTTAGAAATCTGGTTATTTGGATATATGAGTCAATATTTCTGGGCCTTGGAAAGCCATTACAATCTATTGATCAGAACAAGCCTCATAGTAATCAGATGGTAAATGAAATCTGACCTTCATTTAACTCTAAGTAAGGCCAAAACTATGGTAAAGAAAGCTATGGTAACAATCTGTCTATGAAACAGACGTCTGAAATACATAGCTGTTCATAGAGGCTGATTAAAATAAAATATTAGATCCACATGAGACAAATTTCTAAAAGAGATTATTATCACGTAAAAGCAATATGTATCTACTCATCATCTTCTTTCTAACAAATTATTCAGACATGTAATAACTATTTGCTGGTGAAAGCTAATTTCAATTAATTCAGGATTTGGGGAAATTTTTTTGCAATGAAGAACATATTTGGAAGAAATTTCAGTACACTATTGAAATAGCATTATAAATAAAATTGCTGCAGAATGAATGAACACTGGTGTTATTTATTCAATTCAACAATTATGCCTTGATTCACTATTAAAATATGTGGTTGTTTAACTTTCATCTCACATATGGTGACAGACAAAAATATTATTGACATCTTGATTAAGCATAATAGGTTATATAGATTGATATTGCTTCTTTGGAATACTTCTTATGTCTCCTGTACAGTTCAGTACAGTCACTCAGTCATGTCCAACTCTTTGCGACCCCATGGACTACAGCACGCAAGGGTTCCCTGCCCATCACTGAGAGTAAGCACTCTCAGTGCTTACTCAAGCTCATGTTCATTGAGTCAGTGGTGCCATCCAACTATCTCATCCTCTCTTGTCCGTTTCTCCTCCTGTCTTCAATCTTTCCCAGCATTAGGGTCTTTTCCAGTGATTCAGTTCTTCTCATCAAGTAGCCAAATTATTAGAGTTTCCGCATCCATCCTTCCAATGAATATTCAGGACTGGTTTCCTTTAGAATTGACTGGTTTGATCTCCTTGTATCTCATCCTCTCTTGTCCGTTTCTCCTCCTGTCTTCAATCTTTCCCAGCATTAGGGTCTTTTCCAGTGATTCAGTTCTTCTCATCAAGTAGCCAAATTATTAGAGTTTCCGCATCCATCCTTCCAATGAATATTCAGGACTGGTTTCCTTTAGAATTGACTGGTTTGATCTCCTTGCAGTCCAAGGGATTCTCAGGAGTCTTCTCCAATGCCACAGTTCAAAAATATCAATTCCTCAGTGTTCAGCCTTCTTTATGGTCCAATTCTCATATCTATACATGACTACTGGAAAAACCATAGTTTTAAGTGATGGACTTTTGTTAGTAAAGTAATGTCTCTACTTTTTAATGTGCTGTCTAGGTGGATCATAGCTTTTCTTCCAAGGAGCAAGCATCTTTTAATTTTATGGCTGCAGTCACCATCTGCAAGATTTTGGAGCCCCCCAAAATAAAGCCTGACACTGTTTCCATTGTTTCCCCATCTGTTTGCCATTAAGTAATGACCGGATGCCATGATTTTAGTTTTCTGAATGTTGAGTTTTAAGCCATCTTTTTCACTCTCCATTTTCACTTTAATCAAGAGTCTTTTTAATTCTTCTTCTCTTTCTGCCATAAGAGTGGTGCCATCTGCATATCTGAGGTTATTGATATTTCTCCCAGCAATTTTGATTCCAGTTTGTGTTTCATCCAGCCTGGCATTTCATATGATGTACTCTGCATAAAAGTTAAATAAGCAGGGTGACAATATACAGCCTCGATGTGCTCCTTTCCTGACTTGGAACCAGTCTGTTGTTCCATGTCGAGTTCTAACTGTTGCTTCCCAATCTGCATGCAGATTCTCAGGAGGCAGATCAGGTGGTCTGGTATTCCCATCTCTTGAAGTATTTTCCACAGTTTATTGTGATCCACACAGCCAAGAGCTTTGGTATAGTCAATAAAGCAGAAATAAAGGCTTTAGTATAGTCAATAAAGCAGAAATAAACTTTTTTATTCTTTTTTCTGAAACTCTCTTGCTTTTTCGAAACAAGACATCCAACAGATCTCTTTCAATCCAGCAGATATTGGCAATTTGTTCTCTGGTTCCTCTGCCTTTTCTAAAGCCACCTTGAATATCTGGACGCTCATGGTTCACGTATTGTTGAAGCCTGGCTTGGAGAATTTTGAGTGCTACTCGGTTAGTGTGTGAGATGAGTACAATTGTGCAATAGTTTGAACATTATTTGGCATGGCCTTTCTTTGGTATCGGAATGAAAACTCACCTTTTCCAACCTATGGTCACTCTTGAGCTTTCCAAATTTGCTGGCATATTGAGTGCAGCACTTTCACAGCATCGTCTTTTAGGATTTAAAATAGCTTTGTTCATAGTGATGCTCGTATGGCCCACTTGACTTCACATTACAGGATCTGGCTCTAGGTGAATGATCACACCATTGTCATTATCTGGATCATGAAGACCTTTTTTGTATATTCTGTGTATTTTTACCTCCTCTTCTTAATATCTTAATATTTTCTGCTTCTGTTATCTCCTGTAGAAGAGCAATAACCTCACCAAACATTCCATCTATTTATTATTTTATAAAATATATACTATACCCTCTCTCTGTAAAATATGTATATTATAGAATATATAGTCTATATATATTCCAGGCCAGTAATTAGGAGGGCCAAATAACTACTCTACAATTGAGCTGCACATTTAAATGACTTGTTTTGTTTTTTTACTAAAAACATGTTAAAGTTAGTATATATAACACTCTAGTTTTCCCTTCCCCTGAGTATGCAACTCTTTTATAATAAATGATCTATGATATATATGATCTAGGTTATATGAGGTACACATAATACATACTGGCTCAACTTTTCTTTATGGTCTTACAGTTGAGAGCAATTATTAAAAAAAAAATCCTACATGAACATCTCTGTCACAGAATCTGTTTTCAAAGGTATTGACTAAGACCATGAATTTCTCCACTCTGCACCATTCTAGCCGTCAAACACAGTATCCAACAGCCTCAGTCTTCTGAAGGTTCAATCTCTGAGACTCTTTTTTTTTTTTCTTTTTGCCACAGTCTTTGTTCTTCATATAGCTGAGGCATTCTCAGCTTTCAGTACTTCTTTTCAGAGAGCTTTCTTGACTATCATACACTTACTTAAAAATTCTAAAAAACATCACATTTTTTGGAAGAGTTTTATAATGAATAACAAGCTAATAATTTATTTTAACATTTTTAACACAGCAAAATTATAATAAATAGCATACATTAAAATAAAACAAAACAGCCATACTTACTAATCAAGCATTAAAAATAATGTAAAGTGTTAGTTGCTCAGTAGTGTCTGACTCTTTGTGACCCCATAGACTATAGCCTGCCAGGATCCTCTGTTCATAGAATTCTGTGGGGCAGTAAATGGGAAACTTTAAAAAGAAAGGGGGCAGCTTTGTGGTCGAAAACTAAGATGGCACCTGGCAGAAGAGATGGGGGCGTGGTCTATGTTTGTCAAAGTTTTTGATTGGCTCTCTTGATTTCTGTGCATGTCGACAGCATGTATGTGATCCCCATAGACTCCTGTTATAATGAAGGCATATGACGGTTTGACCTTTAATGTGATTGGTGCAACTGAAGGCACATGACGATTTGACCTTTAATGTAATTGGTGCAACTATGGAAAGTTTCTCACAAACACCGCCCCCCCCCACCCCTTTCTGCTGCTTGCCTGTATAAGCCGGGAGCTTGTGTAATAAAGCAGAACTGCTCAGGCAGAACCTCCCCGACGCATCTGATTGTCTCTAGCTCACTGAGGGGCTGAGTTGGAGGACAGCAGGCTCACCTCTCCTCGGGACCCCTTGGCTTGGCTGAGGGAAGTTCCACTGCCTCTCTCTTTTTGTGGAGTGCCCCCCGCAGAATTCTCCAGTCAAGAATATTGGAGTGGGTTACCATTCCCTCCTCCAGGGGATCTTCCTGACCCAGAGATCAAACCCAGGTTTCTTGCATTGTAAGTGGATTCTTTTCTGTCTGAGGACCAGGGCAAGTAGTAAAAATAAATAAATAAATAAAGTAAGGGGTATAGTAATTTTGGTACATAGTCACTTACTAAACTCTTTAGTATCTATCCCTAATACTTCTCTGGTGGTTCAGTGGTAAAGTATGCATGTGCCAATGCAAGATATGCAGGTTCAATCCCTGGATGGGAAAAATCCCCTAGTGAAGAAAACGGCAACTCACTCCAGTATTCTTGCTTGGGAAATCCCATGGACTGAAGAGCCTGGCAGGCTACAGTCCATGGGGTAGTAAAGAGTCAGGCACAGCATAGTGACTAGCAACAACAATACTGTTTCACAGGTACCATATTATTTCTTTTCAGAGTGCATTTTTAATTTTATTCACATTTGTTTCATATCATTGCTTGCAATATTATTCAAAGTTGAACTTCATATGGTTACTAAATTTGGCATTATAGACATCATTCATCGAATTTTCTCTACTGGCAATAATAGTTTTAACTAATAGATATTCTCTGTTGTTGAAATACTTAGAAATCTCTGAGCATATTCTGTGAAATTAAAGATATGCTTAAGTCTAATATTCTTGCATTTAAATGTGTAAATATTTCAGTCCACTGATTTATTTCCATAGATATTCACTTTTGGCCTGCATTCAAAGTGCCTTTTTTTAATAAGCATTCTTGTAAGACAAATCTCCTATTTTTTTTTTTCCTCTATGACTATACATATTTTACCTAATTTAGATGCAGCAAATAATAAACTTTCTCAGTTTCATTCAGTCCCACCACAGAATATAAATGCATCCATTTAGGAATATAAATTCCAACAAAAATATTTTTACCAGAAATTGAGACATTACACATTGCAATTCTGTAATTTTAAGTTAAATCTGGTATACTTTCTGGGCTCTCTATTGCATTTGTTTAACTCCATTGCTTTTTACAGATACATTACAATGTCTGCCTGTTTGCAAGGCTATCAATAATTCCATTTCTCTAAAAGCTTTGGAAGTTGAATTGTCCTTGAGCAACTGAATACCTTGATTAAAGATTTCCAAACAAAGTTTAACCAGTGTTCAGAGGATTCATTTACAAAATTCAATACCATTGTTTTACACTTATGTTGATTTATAAAATAGTTCCTCAAGTTGTGAGAAATCTATTTCATGAAGTAGTTATGCAGTTGTTATATCTCTTTAGTCTTCCTCAATCTGTGATTGCTCCTAGTTGTTCCTTGTCTTTAATGACCCTTGAATTTTTGAAGAGGAATACTAAAATAATTATTTGTGAACTGTCTTTCATTTGGATTTGTCTCTCTTTCTCTTTTTTTTATTAGATTTATTCTGCACTTTCGACACAAATACAGCCAAAGTGATGGCATGTCTTTTTCAGTGAAATGCGTCAGATGGTTCAGGTCTATGATCTTGACATATTTATTATGGGTGATGTTAAATTTGAAGATTGTTTTAAGTAGTTGTCTGCCTGGTTTTTTCATATTTTCCATTGTAATGTTGCTATATTCCTTTTGTAATTAAGAATGCCTCAGAAGATATGAATTAAAACTATGCAGACATACTACTGCCAAATTTTGCTTACTGATTTTATCATCCCTGGATGGTGCTTGGCTCCAATAATTATTAACCTGATATTTTGATTAATAGTGATTTTATATTTGCCTAATTACTTCTATATTTTTAATTTGAGCTTTTTCTTAATAGAGAGCTATCTCTTCTTTCTCATATTTAGTATTCAGTTATTACATAAGTATGAACTCACAGATATTTACTTTATTCTGTTGGTTATAATTTGATACTACCATTATTTATTTTGTTGCTTAAGTTATTCCAGTTTGGCCATCAGGATGTTTCTTTAGTTGAGCTTCATTTTTCTTTTGGCATGATCTCATTCTTTTTGGAAGAATTCTGGATTTCTGGCACCACAAGGTATTCTTATCATTTGTATTTTCTCTAAAACATCTCTGGAATCATGGACTACTTTAAGTAGTTCTGTTTATTTTTAATTGTAAAATGGTAGTTAGAAACCATGACCTGGACACTAGCTGTGCTCACTGTTACTGAAGTATCATTACTTTTAGGCCGTTGGACTGGATTAAACATACAAACGTATGTATGTATATTTGTATGTATATATGTATACATATCAGTTCGGTGGCTCAGTCATGTCTGACTCTTTGTGATCCCATGAATCGCAGCACACCAGGCTTCCCTGTCTATCACCAACACCTGGAGTTCACTCGGATTCAAGTCCATTGAGTCAGTGATGCCATCCAGCCATCTCATCCTATGTCATCCCCTTCTCCTCCTGCCCCCAATCCCTCCCAGCCTCAGAGTCTTTTACAATGAG
>SJYC01031072.1:0-12154 GCA_006408675.1 Madoqua kirkii
TCCAACTCTCACATCCATACATGACTACTGGAAAAGCCATAGCCTTGACTAGATGGACCTTGTTGATAAAATAATGTCTCTGCTTTTTAACATGCTATTTATGTTGGTCACAGCTTTTCTTTCAAGGAGCAAGCATCTTTTAATTTCATGACTGCAGTCACCATCTGCAGTGATTTTGGAGCCTCCCCAAAATAAAGCCTGTTACTGTTTCCATTGTTTCCCCATCTATTTGCCATGATGTGATGGGACTGGATGCCATGATCTTAGTTTTCTGAATGTTGAGTTTTAAGCCAACTTTTTCACTCTCCTCTTTCACTTTCATTAAGAGGCTGTTTAGTTCTTCTTTGCTTTCTGCCATAAGGGTGGTATCATCTGCATATCTGAGGTTCTTGATATTTCTCCTGATGATCTTGATTCCAGCTTGTGCTTCATCCAGTCTGGCAATTTGCATAGTGTACTCCAATACTTTGGCCATCTCATGTGAAGAATTGACTCATTGGAAAAGACTCTAATGCTGGGAGGGATTGGGGGCAGGAGGAGAAGAGGATGACAGAGGGTGAGATGGCTGGATGGCATCACCAACTCAATGCACATGAGTTTGAGTAAACTCCAGGAGTTGGTGATGGACAGGGAAACCTGGCATGCTGCAGTCCATGGGGTTGCAAAGAATTGGACACAACTGAGACTGAACTGAACTGAACTCTGTATATAAGTTAAATAAGCAGGTTGACAATATACAGCCTTGACATACTCCTTTCCCAATTTGGAACCAGTCCTTTGTTCCATGTCCAGTTCTAAATATTGCTTCTTGACCTGTATACAGACTTCGCGAGAGGCAGGAAGGTAGTCTGGTATTCCCATCTCTTGAAGAATTTTTCATTGTTTGTTGTGATCCACACAGTCAAAGGCTTTAGTGTAGTCAGTGAAGCTGAAGTAGATGTTTTTCTGGAATTCTCTTGCTTTTTCTATGATCCAACAAATGTTGGTAATTTGATCTTTGGTTCCTCTGCCTTTTCTAAATCCAGCTTGAATGTTTGGAAGTTCTCAGTTCACATACTATTGAACCAAGCTTAGAGAATTTCGAGTTCTTGGATCACGTTCTGTTGAATAGATCCTAAAAACTCTCATCATAAGGAAAAGGATTGTAACTATATGAGATGATGGATGTTAACTAAACTTATTGTGGTAATCATTTCACAATATATGGATATCAACTTATGATGCTGTATACCATAAACTTATTCAGTGTTAGATGTCAATTATATCTCAATAAAACAAAAAAATTTAGAGTTTTTAAGAAAAAAAAGGAGAATAGATGCTGAGTCAGAACTAACAGTCTCTGTCATGGGAAGTAAGTTCAGTACTCTATAATTGGGGCACTTCAGTTTTCTTGACAGCATGAACAGTAAAGCAAGAAATTTGTTTTTTTATTTCCAAAAATAATTAATAAGGTATATTCTATTTTCAAAGATATCTATTAGGGTTACCAATTAAATATGTTAAACTGAACACATACTTCTTTTGCTCTCTTCCCAATCTCTACTAGAATGACACTGACTCAATTATAAAGACAAGTTAGAATGAGGTACTTTCTGAAATCAGGAGGATTAAGGGAAAGGTTGTACTGAATGGTGTGATCTCTTCCTATTATCTTTCTCTTGTTAGCGCCACAAACGCTAGTGGTCAGATTTATTATCTCTTGGCTCTTCTTCCCACATCCCTGCCCTCACCAGGCAGGAGACTGGAAGTCTTTCTGGAGAAAAGACTCAGTTCAGTTCAGTTGCTCAGTTGTGTCCGACCCTTTGTGACCCCATGAATCGCAGCACACCAGGGCTCCCTGTTCATCACCATCTCTCAGAGTTCACTCAGACTCACGTCCATCGAGTCCGTGATGCCATCCAACCATCTCATCCTCTGTCGTCCTCTTCTCCTCCTGCCCCCAATCCCTCCCAGCATCAGAGTCTTTTCCAGTGAGTCAACTCTTCCCATGAGGTGACCAAAGTATTGGAGTTTCAGCTTCAGCATCATTCCTTCCAAAGAAATTCCAGGGTTGATCTCCTTCAGGATGGACTGGTTGGATCTCCTTGCAGCCCAAGGGACTCTCAAGAGTCTTCTCCAACACCACAGTTCAAATGCATCAATTGCTTGGTGCTCAGCCTTCTTCACAGTCCAACTCTCACATCCATACATGACCACTTGAAAACCATAGCCTTGACTAGACGGACCTTAGTCAGCAAAGTAATGTCTCTGCTTTTGAATATGCTCTCTAGGTTGGTCGTAACTTTTCTTCCAAGGAGTAAGAGTCTTCTAATTTCATGGCTGCAGTCACCATCCACAGTGATTTTGGAGCCCCCCAAAATAAAGTCTGACACTGTTTCCACTGTTTCCCCATCTATTTCCCATGAAGTGATGGAACTGGATGCCATGATCTTCGTTTTCTGAATGTTGAGCTTTAAGCCAACTTTTTCACTCTCCTTTTTCACTTTCATCAAGAGGCTTTTTAGCTCCTCTTCACTTTCTGCCATAAGGGTGGTGTCATCTGCATATCTGAGGTTTTTGATATTGCTCCTGGCAATCTTGATTCCAGCTTGTGTTTCTTCCAGTCCAGCGTTTCTCATGGTGTACTCTACATAGAAGGAAAAGACTGGTTTGTGAAAATATATTAACTTGAAAATACTTTAATCTAGCTATGCATAAAATTAAAAGAAAATAATAGATTACAAGGTGTAAATGTATGTAGTAGGAAACATGGAGAAAGAAGAAGTTGGTTGAAACAAAGTATTTCGGATTCAGAGTTATTTGCTTCAGATTAATCAAATATTGATAATTAAGGGATTCTTTATTCTGAGTGTATCAAGAATACAATGGACACACTTTTTGAGTCAGGCAAAGTTCTCTTTAAGTTTATCTTTTTAGTTTACACATACTTTGACTCCTTAAAATATAATTACATGTCCCCTTACATATTTTGTTACTAGGGACAGAGAGTCTCCATGATATTTAATTTTTAAATACAGTAGTAGTTCTAATTTATAATCATGATGATACATAGACAGTAGAAAATTCTATTTGCAAGAGAGCATGGTGTCTGTTCGCTTAAGTTGTAAACTTTGTTCCTCGTGGGGGCTTGAATTTTATGCACTTTTTTCTTATAAGTAGACCATTGATTAGAATCGTGCTTGTCTTGCACAGTTGACTTTACCAACATAAAAAGCCATATAAATTCCCTAGATATTTACTCCTTGCCATTGTGTAGGTAAAAAATAGAGCAGAGTTTACAAGATATTCATTTCTAAAACACAACTCAAAATCTCATTCTTGTACAGACTCAAGAGAAAAGAAAGATCTCTAAGCACTGATGCATAGTGATCCTCTGAGATGAAGGCAGCATTCTCTTCTCCGTCAGGCAAACCTTGCCCATGCACACAGACCTTCCAGCCACTCCTTTAAATTGCCCTACTCTTAAGTATAAATGGAAATCCATGGGACATCCAGATATTTGAAGATGTCCTCCAACACCTAAGACAGAGAACAAATAATCAAGGAGAAGCCTCTTAGAGGAAGCAGAGGCCGTGCAGCCGCAGAAAACTTTAGATAGAGAAGATATACTATCCATAATAAATTATTGAGATTTATATAAAGATGGAATATTCAGAAATAAAAGAGCTTTTTTAGAAATTAAAAATAAAATAGCAAATAAATTTTAAAGGATTGGAATTTAAAATTGAAGATACCATCAACTTTAAATTTTAAGTGGAGCAAAAAGATTCAGAGATAGACAGGAGAAGAGAAAATAAAACAAAATAAGATATCAACTCAGGAATCTAACATTAGTCTAATAGATGCTAGACAAAGAGAGAACAAGAGAAAAATGGAAGGGGAGTAACTATCAGAGAACGAAGACAAGGCAATTTTCTAGAACTGAAGGATATAAGTTTTCAAATTTGAAGAGTTCACTGAGAACCCTGTAAAACAGCTGAAAAAAAGATCATATCAAAGCATGTTCTTGTGGAGTGTTTTTTTTTAAGTATTTATTTTTAATTGAAGGATACTTGCTTTATAGTATTACATTGGTTTCTACCAAATATCAGCATGAATCAGCCATAGGTTTACCCATGTCCCTTCCCTCTTGAGCATCCTTCCCTCTAGTAAAGTTTTAGGTCACTAAAAATGAAGCTAAAGCTTTTGACTTCTTGACTTCGACACTGGAAATTAGATGAAAATGGAGTAATGTCTTCACGTTCAGAAGGAAAATGAATTTCATCCCCAAACTATTAATCAAGTATGAGTATAGAATAAAAACTGTTTTTAGACATTCAGTTTTTCAGAAACTTTACCTGTTACACACCCAAGGAGACTCAAGCACAAAGGGAAATCAAGGAAGATGCACAGAACTCAAAGTGGGAAGCACCCAGGCCTCATGAACTGGAGAGTCACAAGCCCGCTCCATCTTTTTCTGTCCCTTTCTGGAGCTCTGGTCTCTTATCTCTGCACATCTTCTCTGTGCTTTCCATATAGACCACTTCTCTGAGTCTTTCAGTTTCTGCTCAGATCCTGACTTGAGTGGGATTCTGATTTTCATGCTGATAGGGAGAAAATGAAGAGAGGGAGGTTCTTGATACCTCTGACTAATATGCAAAGACAGTCACAGACTTAAGTTCCAGAATGATTCAGCAAAGCTATAAATCATTAAAGACCACAGTGCTAGTATTACAACTTGAGGTGCATGGCAGAGGTGAATAATTGTTCCCCGATATCCACTCTCTTCTTTCTTATAATCAGACCCCCACTTTTTAACCTAGGTATATGACTGCCCAGGTAGAGACATTCTCAGGCCTCTATTGGAACTAGATAGATGTAGCCATGTGATTAGTAAGTTTCAGTCAGGGGAATATTAGCAGAAATCATGTGTCCTCTTGTAAGTAATGTTTTACCTTTCACTGCCTCTTTATCCCTTCCCACAAACCGGAGCATGAATGGAGCTTCAACCACAAAGACTTCACTCTGCGGCAAGAGTCATCAAACTGTAACCTGTGGGTCAAATGTGGCCTGCCATCTGTTCTTGTGACTGAAGTTTTATTGGAATAATGCCATACCCACTCATTAACAAATTGTCAGTGGCTGCTTTCATGCTATAATGGCAGACTGAACAGCTTACTAACTCCTGTTCTTTGTGATTATGAATCAGCAGGAGAAAAGGAGACTGAATACCTGGGTGACCCCATGGAATGGAGTCTCTTATTTGCCTAGATTGTCTGCCTACCTCTGGACTATTACCAGAGAAAAACAAGTTTCTCTCATTTAAGTCACTACATATCTGGGTCACTTTCTTATAGCAGCTTATTTAACTTAATATGCTACAAAATATTTTTGTATTACTGAATTAAATTAGCAAATTTAATTTCCTATAATGAACATACAATGAGTAAATTTAATGTTTCCATAACTGATAATTAAATTTAGCTTTTAGGCACAAGGTTAGGGTTGTCTGACAATATGGAGTCACTATCCTAATGTAGTTTAATATTTATATTCACAATTTTTTCAAAGTAAAAGTTTTCTAAATATTCTCCAGTTTTTACTCTTATTGACTAAGACCCAATGTTTGGTTCAGTCTTGTCTCTTCAGAGCAGCTGTCCAAAGGTCTAATTTCTTGAAGTTTTCCAATAAACTCTAAACCTATCCTTTGGATTCAACTACAATTTTTAGCCATGGCTGAATTTAAAATAGATCGTCTACACCTGTGGCTGATTCATGTCAATGTATGGCAGAACCAATACAGTACTGTGAAATGGAATAAGCATTAAACAAACAAACAAACAAACAAACAAACAAAAAAATATATATGTCATAGTTTTCTGTTTCTAAAAGAGATAAGGGGTTTAATACTAAATGAAATCAGAAGTCAGTTATGGAGCCTTAAAAAGGTTGCCACAGGATAGAGTGAAGGGGAAAATAAATTTCTTCTACTATGTGGCCTGAACTATGCTCACACCTACCCTCTTTATGTCTGAGCTCTTTGCATTTCACCCAACAGACTAAAGGATAAAAATGTAAAAACTATGCAATTTTTGGAAAAATTTCTAAAATTTACTCAAAAGGAGTGAAAAAATATATTCATGTGAAAGCCTATATGTGAATATTTAGAGTAGCTTTATTGATAATCACCAACAACTGGAAACAAGCCAAAGTCTTTCAACTAATGTACTGATAAACATTTTACTTGGCAATAAAAGTAGGATAAATATTTCTCTATGATAAAGAGGGGTACTTATTGATACATGCAACAATATGAATGCATCTTAAGTGCATTATACCAGGGAATAAAGCCAGATTTAAAGGCTATTCACTGGGTTATTCCACTTATATTACATTCTGGAAAAGACAGTACTGTCAAAATAGAAAGATCAGTGGTTTCCAGGGACTGAGTGGAGGAGGGTTGACTACGAAGTCCAACACAAGGGAATTTTGGAGGCAATGAAAGTGTTCTGACTTGATCCAGGCCACGATTATACAAGTCTAGGCATTTGTCAAAACTCAGAGAACTCAAAACTGAAAAGAATAAATTCAACTATATGTAAATTAAAAAAACTAAAGAAAAGCACAAAGCTGAAAGCAATATAAAATTTAAAAAGTTGTGTGACTAGAACCTATAAGACAGATTCTACACATAAGTATTCTTCTCTTTTTGAAATTATATTTAAAAATTATTTTAATATTTACTATATTATTTTTGTTATAAAATAAAATACAGATATATAACATAAAATAAATGCATGACTTAATGAATTTTATGAGATAAATATCCTTGTAACCAACAAGCAGGTCAAGACAGAGCCACCCACAGAGCCCCCTGGATGCCCCATCTAATCGCAAGCCCTCTCTCCCACCATAAGTAACTGTATCCTGACTTTTTCCCCTAATTTTATTGAAGTATAGTTGATTTACCGTGTTGTATTAATTTCTGCTGTACAGCACAGTGACTCAGTTATACATGCATATAGTGCATATAGTCTTTTTCATATTGTCTTTATGCATATAGTCTTTTTCATATTGTTTTCCATTATAGTTTATCACTGATAAAATATCACTATAGTTCCCTGTGCTATCCAGTAGAACCTTATTGTCACCCATCCTATATATAATAGTTGGCATCCACTGATCCCAAACTCCCAGTCCTTCCCTCCCTGACTCCCCCTCTTCCTTGGCAATCATATGTCTGTTCTCTATGCTGTGAATGTGCTTCTGTTTCATAGTTATATTCATTTTTGTCATATTTTAGATTCTCTATATAAGTGATATCATATGGTATTTGTCTTTCTCTTTCTGACTTACTTTGCTTAGTATGATAACCTCCAGATTCATCCACATTGCTGCAAATGCATTATTTCATTCTTTTTTATGGCAGAGTAATATTTTAGTGTGTATGTGTGTGTGTGTGTATGTGTATGTCTGTTCATCTGTTCATAGATATTTAGATTCTTCCCATGTCTTGGCTATTGTAAATAGTGCTGCTATGAACATAGGAGTGCATGTATCTTTTCAAATTATAGTATTTTTCTGGGTATATGCATAGGAGTGGGATTGTTGCATCATATAGCAACTCTGTTTTTAATTTTTTGAGGAACCTCCGTAGTGTTTTCCGTAATGGCTGCATCAGCCTGACTTTTATAGTAATCGTTTCCTTGTCTTTATAGTTTTCTCAGTTTTGTGTGCATCCTTAGCACTCAGGGGCTTAATGTTATGGTTAAGAATACTTAATATATAGACTCACTCATTTTTGAAGTTTATTTGTTAAAAGTCTCATATAATCTATAGATTTTCCTTCTGTCCTGTTTTTTTCCTGACATTTATCTTTGAAGAACCCAGGCCCCTTGATAGGCAGTTTTCCACATCTAGACTTTGCTGCTTGCATACTCACAGTGGAATTTAGCATGTCCCTCTGCCCCTGTATTTTCTGCAGACTGATTGCTAGATCCAGAGCTTGATCTGACTTGGACACAGGTTTAGATGCTGAGACAAGGCCACAGGTGGCACTTTGTTCTTTCATCAGGAGTCCCTCTTAGTGAAGATGGCAAACCGATTAAGCAAAATTCACAAAAGTAAATAAATATAAAATACATTTAAATAATTAAACTTATAAATGGCAAGATTTGTGAATCTGTACCATTTATACTTTAAAAATTTTAAGTCTTAAAATTGCCCTAAAACTTTTGGGAATCTTCTTACAAAGAAAAATACTTCATGAGTTCATAATGATAAGTGCTGTGTGCTCAGTCATGTCCAACTCTTTCGCGACCCCATTGACTATAGCCCACCAGGCTCCTTGGCCCATGGGATTTTCGAGGCTAAATACTGGAGTGGGTTGCCATTTTCTTCTCCAGGTAATCTTCGTGACCCAGGGATAGAACCCACGTTTCCTTCATTGGCAGGCAGATTCTTTACCACTGAGCCACCATGTTACCACTGAGCTCACTTCTGATTCAAATTCAAGACTCTAGGGTTTTTACTTAATTTCTTCACTTTGTTACATTTGAATTTCCTTTTGTCTGTACTAAAATTCCTGGTTGTCAAGAACATTGGAGATGAGAGAATTAAAACAGCAATGTCTGAGTATTCTTAACCATAACATTATGCCCCTGAGTATAATAACAGAGACAGAGTAAAATACTCATGATCTTGTGAAGTCTACGCTTTGATTTAGAGACACACAGATGAAATTAATATTGTATGGGTAAACTATTTTTAAACTGTATATGTGGAACTAAATTATCCCTCTTACTATTTTTGATTCAGCCTTAATATAAAGTTCAACTCAGAGGTTAGATTGTTTTGAAACAAGAACTTGTAGGAAAACTCTAAGAAGCCGCTGATGCAAATGCTTTTGTAAGCTGAAACCATTGAAAGCACTGGGTTAGCAATTAGCCTTTATTTAGGTAGCTAAGGAAGATGGTGAGTAAACATTTACAGTATGATTTGCCATAAAATGTAAGTTATAGCTACAGTTACTCCACTTCTTATCATGAGTTTGTGGCTTCATCTAAATCTGTTTACTAAGAGGGCAAAGAGCTTCTTTAATACTGAAAATTTGCACTGGGAGTTTCAAAGAGTGTTGAGAGATGAATGCTTGATAACACATCTGTTGGAAGGTGGGCTCTAGAAAACTGGGTTTGTTCACTTAAGCTGTCAACTATGATTGCAAGAGGAGGCTGTTCTGACTCACCAGCTTATTAGAACTAATAGCTGATTGCGACCTCACTGATTTTTGCAAATTAAAAAAAAGACCGTAATATCTAAATTTTAGATCATAACAGATACCCTCTTTTATATAAAATGCACTGCATATCAATATATACAGATGCTGCTGCTGTACTTTAAAGTTTGGCTATGAAAATACAAAAGGTCAAACTACTTTACTTGCTAGGTAAGCTATAAGATCTATCTTAAACTGTCTGGCTTATTTTTTATCATAAATATGTTTACACTAATATTTAAAACTGTTGAATTGGTGGGTTGAAGAGATTACCCCATAGATCTATATATCAATAGTATTTGCTACTCATTGCAAATATATGTAACTCTAAAAATATAAATAAATGAAATTTTAATAAACAATAAAGGGAAATAAAGGTGAATCAATAATACAATAGAAGATATGGGGGAAAGGCAGAAAAGCTTAGAAAATAATGTTTAGTGATTAACTGAGCAAAACAGAATGGGAAGGTTTAAATGGTATAAAAAAGTTTAAACTAATAAGATAAAAATCAAAGTGAGGGTTGTCTCAGATGTGATATTCATTATTTTACTTTGGGTATGCAAAAAAGTGAAATGGGGGAGCTTTCCTTCTATCTTTGTGAAAGTGAAAGTCACTCAGTGTGATCGGCTCTGTGCAACCCCATGAACTGTATGTAGCCCTCCAGGCTCCTCTGTCCATGGGCTTCTCCAGGCAAGAATACTGGAGTGGTTACCATGTCCTTCTTTAGGAGGTCTTCCCGGCCCAGGAATCGAATTGGGTCTCTTGCATTTCAGGTGAAATTCAGTCTTTGCTAATGGTGGAAAACTTAAACTTGCTAGTTCAGTTTAATTCAGTTCCTTCCAGTTTAAAATAATCTGTTATGTCTAATTTTTCTATTCACTTGACATTCCCCATCTTCCTGCTCCCTGGAGGTGGCCTGAGACTCCAGAGGCTATACAGTGTTCCGAGGGAGGGAATGCCTGTGAACCAGGCAGCCTCTGCCCTTGCTGGCCGCTTCTCTCTGGCCTTAAAGAAAGAATAACATCTTTCATTGTTTTCCTTTAAGACTTGTAAATGAAAATTAGAGACACAATATCAGTATTCTCACTTAAAGGAGCAGTTTATAGATATAGTACTTCACTTGAAAATTAGAAAAGAAAGCCTGATACATAAGAGAGAGAAAGATAGAATGATATGAAACATATAAAGAAGCAATTCCACTTGTTTTGGAGATAAAATCTCAATACTAAGTAACAACAGTTAAATGATTCATCAAAAATGCTCAAAAGTAAAAATCTATATTTTTCCAAAATTTCTCCAGATTTTCACACATGAACTAGAGAATATGCTCATATGATCATATAAATCAAATAGCATCTCATTCTTTTTGGGATTGGAAACTTCTGATACAAAGAGTGTCATTATGACTTTTGGAATCTGGGATTCTGCTTAGATAGACAGACCACAAATTGTCACTGAAAATCAAGACATTTTGAGAGTGATTGGAGCACTGTCCATAATTACACCAAGGCAAACCAAGAATATACTTGGTATATCCTCCAGGGATAACCTACACTGTTTCCTGAAAACAAGTCAGCTATTTTCATCCTGTTTCTACTGTTTCTTATACTAGCCACCATTTTAGCCTAATGTTCTCCGAGATGAAAATAAAAGTGTGAGTTACTCAGTAATGTCCACTCTCTGTGACCCCTTGGACATTAGCTCAGCAGGCTCCTCTGTCCATAGAACTCTCCAAGGAAGAATACTAGAGTGGATTGCCATTCCCTTCTCCAGGGGATCATCCTGACCCAGGGATCTAGCTCAGGTCTCCGGAATTGTAGGCGGATCCTTCATCAACTGAACCACTAGGGATATTCTCTGAGTTTTCTTAGTGACTCACATTTTCACAAGTGCCTATCTCTAAAATTAAATAATATCTCACATGTAATGCCTGGCACTCATAGTAAAGTTAATAGCTCTCCAACATCCATTCAGCAAACAATACAATTGCTTATTCTTCCTTAAATTTTGGAGTTACCTATCTTGTTTTCTGGAAAAGAAATGTCAAAGATTCCTTAGGGCTCATAGCACAAAATATATGGAGGATAATCTTCATTGGAAACTCCATCTTTACAATAGTGATATAAATACATCATATAATACTTATCAATTAAAATATTCTTCATTGTTAATAAAAAGTATTAGGAAAAACTTAAATAAGTAAAATACTATGGAATCAGCTCTCAATATATAGAGAAAGTTGAGTGATATTTCAGTCAGAGGAAAGTAAACAAAGGGTATGATCCAGGGAAAGTTGCTTAAGATGGGAGTTGATCTTGAATATAACATAGAGAAAAGAGATAGGAAAAACATGATTCCATCCTAATGGAAAACACATTGCACAGAAAATGTAATGGTTAGATTGTGCACATTCTTCAATGTCAGTAACAGAAGTTAGAATTTTATACTGCAGGCAAAAAAATGTGTCATAGGCTATTTTAGATAGAGTAGGAGAGTGACATGATCAGCTCTGAAACTTTGGAAGATTGTGCTGACAACATTATATTGGCTGATTTTAGAAGAGGAAATTCTAGAGAAAGAGCTTCAGGGTCATGTGGCTGACAGAGAGAAATAAAGCACTGTTGTGAAGGAGCTGCATCCAGAGAAGATAAAGTAGAACAATGTGATAATGTCCCCTGCTTAATTCAGAAAGTTCCCAATTACATGTTCCTGCTATTTATTTTTATTTAGTGTGATGACAAAACGTGTTAAAGATCATGACAGGAGTTATGCCTGTGAAAACTGATATATAAAAGCATGAAATAGAATTTACTTAGAGTTTATTGCTTGGTTATTAATAAATGAGGAATCAGAAGCTTCTCAATAAAATGGATATAACAATAAAAATCAGCTTGGGCA
>SJYC01031075.1:0-35703 GCA_006408675.1 Madoqua kirkii
CTTTGGCCACCTGATGTGAAAAACTGACTCATTGGAAAAGACCCTGATGCTGGAAAAGACTGAAGGCAGGTGGAGAGGGGACGACAGAGGTTGGATGGCATCACTGACTTGATGGACATGAGTCTGAGCAGTCTCTTTTAGTTGGTGATGGACAGTGAAGCCTGGCAGAGAAGCTGTAGTCCACTGGGTTGCAGAGTTGGACACAGCTGAACAACTGAACTGAACTGAACTCAAAGCACAAGCAACAAAAGAAAAATAATTACACTGGACAGCATAATAGTTAGAAGCTTTTGTGATTTAAAGGATAACATCAAGAAAATGAAAATTCAGCAAAAAAAAGGTGACACCAAAGGGTGATATCAGAAAACATCTCCCTACAAAAATCAAGAATCAGCTCTCCATAAAGAAAAACAGCACTAGGAGAGCTCTAGAGTCTACTTAGGAAAATTTAGTGATACATTGGAACCAAAACCCTGAGAACAATTGCACCAAAAAAGGAAGGAGGGTATTTCATTTTGACGGGATTATCCTTCCTCCAAAGTTGGCATTGCTCAGTTCAGTGAGGGAACTTCTCAGATAGGAAATCTCCCTACAAAAATCAAGAATCAGCTCTCCATAAAGAAAAACAGCACTAGGAGAGCTCTAGAGTCTACTTAGGAAAATTTAGTGATACATTGGAACCAAAACCCTGAGAACAATTGCACCAAAAAAGGAAGGAGGGTATTTCATTTTGACGGGATTATCCTTCCTCCAAAGTTGGCATTGCTCAGTTCAGTGAGGGAACTTCTCAGATAGGAAGTGTTGTTTCCCTAACTAGGAAATGAAGAATGGAGTAAGTAACCAGTTTCCTTAAGACTTTCAGTTCAGTTCAGTCACTCAGTCATGTCTGACTCTTTGTGACTCCATGAATTGCAGCACGCCAGGCCCCCCGTCCATCACCAACTCTCGGAGTTCACTCAGACTCACGTCCGTTGAGTCAGTGATGCCATCCAGCCATCGTCCCCTTCTCCTCCTGCGTCCAATCAATCCCTCCCAGCATCAGGGTCTTTTCCAGTAAGTCAACTCTTCGCATGAGGTGGCCAAAGTATTAGAGTTTCAGCTTTAGCATCATTCCCTCCAAAGAAATCCCAGGGCTGATCTCCTTCAGAATGGACTGGTTGGATCTCCTTGCAGTCCAAGGGATTCTCAAGACTTTCAGAGCACCACAAGAATGTCTCACCTAGACTGGCAAAACAGAAGTGTATTAAGGTGGCTAGTAACAAGGAAGAAAAGCAAGAGAAATCATTGGCAGCCATACTGTGGGAGTGATTGTGGTTTGGCTCTGTGAGTGCAGACACTAGCCTGTAACCCCACAGCTGACCCTACCAGCCTGTGCTTCCTTGAATCTAGCACCTTCTGCTGTGCCTTGCCACGCTGCAGGCCTCTTCTGCAATATGCATATTGGGAGTCGGTGGACTGGCAGCCCCAGGCGAGCTCTCCGAGAGCCAGCTCTCCACAGCTACACGTTAGTCTGGATTGGGTCCTGTAGGCATTTATGTATATAAATTTCTCTCTCTGTGCCTATTTAAGTGAATCCTAAATGCTTTGGAATGTTGTTGCTTCATTTTTATTCATTTCAAAGTGATTTTTAATTTCCCTTCTGATTTCTTTACTATTGATCATTTAGTAGTAAGTTTTCTCTTACCCATAAAGTCTGGAGAAGGTGACTACTTCTTCAAATGTGCAGACACTTATGCAAAGCTATAGAAATCACAAAGAATCAGAAGACATGACTCCACTAAAAGAACCTCCAGTAATGCCCAAAGACATGAAGATCATGAATTTCTTAACAAGTAATTCACAGTAATTGTGCTGAAGATTCTTAGTTTCAAAATAACAGATAAACATTTAATAATTATTTTCTTGTCAGGAAAATAGTATAAGAAGAAAGTGAAAAGGTTAATGAAGAGACAGAAAATATAAAGAAGAACCGAACAGAAATTTTAAAGCTGATGAATGAAATGACAGAACTGAAGAATTCAGTAGAGAGCTTTAACAGCAGATAGCTAAACAGAAAAATCAGTAAGCTTGAAGACAGATCAATTGAAATTATCCAGTGTAAGGAACAAAAAGAAAAAAGAATGAAAAAGAATGAAGAAAGCTTGGAGGATTTACATGACATCATTAAGAGAAGCAATGTAGGCTTCATTGGAATCCCAGAAAAAGACGTAAAGAGACAGGAGTAGAAAGCTTATGTAAAGAAATAGTGGCTGAGACCCTCCCAAACATGGGGAGAGATTTGGACATCCAGGTTTTTGAAGGTCATCAGTTCAGTTCATTTCAGTCTCTCAGTCATGTCCGACTCTTTGCAACCCCACGAACTGCAGCACACCAGGCCTCCCTGTCCATCACCAACTTCCAGAGTTCACTTAAACACATGTCCATTGAGTCATGCCAGACATGGTCTTGAGTCAAAATTTTGTCCTTGCTCTTCTGGTTGCGATGTCTCTCCATTTTCCCCACACACATCTGTTCAGTTCAGGTCAGTCACTCAGTCTTGTCCGACTCTTTGCGACCCCATGAATCGCAGCACGCCAGGCCTCCCTGTTCATTACCATCTCTCGGAGTTCACTCAGACTCACGTCCATCGAGTCCGTGATGCTATCCAGCCATCCCATCCTCGGTCATCCCCTTCTCCTCCTGCCCACAATCCCTTCCAGCATCAGAGTCTTTTCCAATGAGTCAACTCTTTGCATGAGGTGGCCAAAGTACTGGAGTTTCAGCTTCAGCATCGTTCCTTCCAAAGAAATCCCAGGGTTGATCTCCTTCAGAATGGACTGGTTGGATCTCCTTGCAGTCCAAGGGACTCTCAAGAGTCTTCTCCAACATCACAGTTCAAAAGCATCAATTCTTCGGCGCTCAGCTTTCTTCACAGTCCAACTCTCACATCCACGGAGTTCACTCAGACTCACGTCCATCGAGTCCGTGATGCTATCCAGCCATCCCATCCTCGGTCATCCCCTTCTCCTCCTGCCCACAATCCCAGCATCAGAGTCTTTTCCAATGAGTCAACTCTTTGCATGAGGTGGCCAAAGTACTGGAGTTTCAGCTTCAGCATCGTTCCTTCCAAAGAAATCCCAGGGTTGATCTCCTTCAGAATGGACTGGTTGGATCTCCTTGCAGTCCAAGGGACTCTCAAGAGTCTTCTCCAACATCACAGTTCAAAAGCATCAATTCTTCGGCGCTCAGCTTTCTTCACAGTCCAACTCTCACATCCGTACATGACTACTGGAGAAACCATAGCCTTGACTAGATGGAGCTTTGTTGGCAAAGTAATGTCTCTGCTTTTGAATATGCTGTCTAGGTTGGTCATAACTTTCCGTCCAAGGAATAAGCATCTTTTAATAGGTTTCATTAAAATTTCAGTTCAAAATGATCTTGTTCAATACACATAATAAAGCTATCTAAAATTAAAGTCAAAGAGAGAATTTTAAAAGAAGCAACGGAAAAAATTCATAGAAGGAAACCCTTATAAGATTATCAGTGGATTTCTGAGCAGAGATCGTTTAGGCCAGGAGAAAAGAAGATGATACATTTGACATGCTAAAAGGAAGAAACTGTCAGTCAAGATTACTATACCCAGAAAAGTTTTCTTTCAGAAATAAGGGCAAGAAAAAGACTTTTTCTAACAAATAGTAGCTGAGAGAGTTTATCACCACTAAACCTGTCTATAACAAATATCTAAAGAAGTTTTTCAAGCTGAAATGAAAGAACACTGGTTAGTAACATAGAAATATATGAAAATATACAGCACACTGGCAAAGATAAGCATGTAACCAGATTCAGAATACTCTAATACTGTTATAGGGTGATGTGTTAGTTACCTACCTCTAGTGTAAAGGTTGAAGGATAGAAGTCCTAAGAAGAACCAAAGCTATAAAACTGTATTAATGGGTACTCAGTAGAAAAAAATGCAAATTGTGGCATAAAAAATATAAAAGGGAGGGAGTAAAAGCTTAGACCTTCTGTTGCAATTTAACTGCAACAAAAGTTAAATTGTTGTATGTGTTAAATAGATTGTGTATACCTTTAAGATGTTTTGGTGTAAGCCTCATGGTAAACACAGAACAACCTTCAGTAGATTCACAAACAAGAGAAGGGAATCAACACATACCATTGTGGAAAATCATCAGTTCACAGAGGAAGGCAAGGGAGAAGGAAGGGTACAGGGAACTTCATTAAGCCAGAAAACAGTTAATAAAATGGTATTGATAAGTTGTTACCTATCCACAATTACTGAGTGTTAGTGGATTGATTTCTCTCATCAAAACACATAGAGTGGGCTTCCCAGGTGGCTCAGTGGTAAAGAATCTGCCAGTGTAGGAAACATGAGTTTGATCCCTGGTCTAGTAAGATCCCGTCTGCCATGGATCAGCTAAGCCCATGTGCCACAACTATAGAGCCTATGCTCTCAAGCCTGGGAACTGCAACTGCTGAGTCCATGAGCCACAGCTGCTGAAGCCTGAGCACCCTAGAACCTGTGCTCCTCAGCAAGAGAAGCTACCTCATTGTGAAGCCCATGCACTGCAGCTAGAGAGTAGCCCCTGCTCACTGCAACTTGAGAAAAGCCTGCACAGCAAGTAAGACTCAGCACAGTTTAAATAAATAAATAAACAAAATTATTTTTAAAATCACATAGAGTGGTTACTGCTACTAAGTCACTTCAATTGTGCCCGACTCTGTGCAACCTCATAGACAGCAGCCTGCCAGGCTCTTCTGTCTCTGGGATTCTCCAGGCAAGAACACTGGAGTGGGTTGCCATTTCCTTCTCCAACGCACGAAACTGAAAAGTGAAAGTGAAGTCGCTCAGTTGTGTCCAACTCTTCGGGACCCTGTGGACTGCAGCCTACCAGGCTCCTCCGTCCATGGGATTTTCCAGGCAAGAGTGGTTAGGTCAAATAAAATATAAGACCCTACTATATCCTTCCTACAAGAGACTTACTTCAGTTTTAAGGAAACACACATTCTCAGAGTAAAGTCATGGAAAAAGATCTGTGCCAGTGGAAACCAAAAGAGAGCAGCAGTAGTATTTGTCTAATACTTATATCAAACAAAGCAGAATTTAATCTGGAAGCTGTAACAAAAGACTGTTAGATAATGAAAAGGTCATTAGATAATGATAAAGTGGTCAGTTCCTCAAAAAATGTTACTATCATAAATGTATTCACACTCAGCATCAGAGTACATGAATATATCAAGCAGATACTAAAGAGCTGAGGGGAGAAATAGACAACAATACAATAATGGTAAAGAGTTTCAGTACCACACTTTCATAATAGATCGATCATCCAGATGGGAAATCAAGAAAACAATGGACTTGAACCCTATATTAGAGCAGCCTAACATATACAGGAGAACTATGCAAAAACGATCTTAATGACCCCTATAACCACGATGGTGTTATCACTCGCCTAGAGTGAGACATCTTGGAGTGTGAAGTCAAGTGGGCTTCGGGAAGCATCACTGCTAACAAACCTAGTGGAGGTGAAGGCATTCCAGCTAAACTATTTCAAATCCTAAAGGAAAGTGAAAGTGAAAGTCACTCAGTTGTGTTCTGTTCTTTACCACTCCATGAACTTTACAGTCCATGGAATTCTATAGGCCAGAATACTGAAGTGGGTAGCCTTTCCATTCTCCAGGGATCTTCCCTTCCCTACCCAGGGATCGAACCCAGGTCTCCCACATTGCAGGCAGATTCTTTACCAGATGAGCCACAAAGGAAGCCCTCAAATTCTAAAAGATGATGCTGTTAAAGTGCTTCACTCAGTACGCCAGCAAATTTGGAACACTCAGTATGGCCACAGGACTGGAAAAGGTCAGTTTTCATTCCAATCCCAAAGAAGGGCAATGCCAAAGAATGCTGAAACTACCGCACAATTGCACTCATCTCACATGCTAGTAAAGTAATGCTCAAAATTCTTCAAGCTAGGTTTCAGCAGTTTATGAACTAAGAACTTCCAGATGTCCAAGCTGGATTTAAAAAAGGCAGAGGAACTGGAGATCAAATTGCCAACATCTGCTGGATCATCAAAAAAGCAAGAGAATTCCAGAAAAAACATTTATTTCTGCTTTATTGATTATGCCAAAGCCTTTGACTGTGTGGCTCACAACAAACAGTGGAAAATTTTGAAAGAGATGGGAATACCAGACCACCTTACCTGTCTCCTGCAAAAAACATGTATGCAGGTCAATAAGCAACAGTTAGAATCAGACATGGAACAACAAACTGGTTCAAAATTGGGAAAAGAGTACATCAAGGCTGTATATTGTCACCCTGCTTGTTTAACTTCTATGCAGAGTATATCATGAGAAATGCTGGACTGGATGAATCACTAGCTGAAATCAAGATTGCTGGGAGAAATATCAATAACCTCAGATATGCAGATGACACCACCCTTATGGCAGAAAGTGAAGAGGAACTAAAGAGCTTCTTGATGAAGGTGAAAATGGAGAGTGAAAAAGCGATCTTAAAACTCGGTGTTCAAAAGACAATGATCATGGCATCTGGTCCCATTTCTTCAAGGCAAATAGATGGGGAAACAATGGAAACAGTGATAGACTTTATTTTTGTGGGCTCCAAAATCATTGCAGATGGTGACTGCAGCGTGAAATTAAAATATTCTTTCTCCTCAGAAGAAAATCTATGTCAAGCTAGACAGCGTATTAAAAAGCAAAGCCATTGCCAACAAAGGTCTGTGTAATCAAAGCTATTGTTTTTCTAGTAGTCATGTATGGATATGAGAGTTGGCCCATCAAAAAGGCTAGATGCTGAAGAATTGATGCTGTTGAACTGTGCTGTTGAGGAAGATTCTTGTGAGTCCCTTGGGCTGCAAGGAGATCACATCAGTCAATCCGAAAGGAAGTCAGTCCTGAATATTCATTGGAAATATTGTTGCTGAAGTTCCAATATTTTGGCCAACTGATGCAAAGAGCTGAGTCATTAGAAAAGACGCTGATTGTGGGAAAGATTGAAGGCAGGAGGAGAAGGGATGACAGAAGTTGGGTGGCATCACTGACTCGATGGATGTGGGTTTGAGCAAGCTCTGGGAGATAGTGAAGGACAGGGAAGCCTGACATGCTGCAGTCCATAGGGTCTCAAAGCGTTAGACATGATTGAGGGACTGAAGAGCAACATATACAGACCATCCAGTCCAACAACAGCACAGTACACACTTGAGAAGTCAAGTGAGCAGAAGCATTTTCCAGGATACAACCTACTAGAGCTTACAGACAAGTCTTAGCAAATTTAAGAAGATTCATACCTCGTATCTTTTCTGACCAGAGTGGAATGAAACTACAAATCAATAACAGGAGAAAAGCTGGAAAATTCACAAATATGTGAATATTTGATATACACTCTTGAACAATGTGTCAAAGAAGAAATCAAATGGGATATCCAAAAATATCTTGAAACAAATGAAAAGGGAAACCTGATATATCAAAACCTGTGGGATGCTACAAAAGCAGATCCAAGAGGGAAGTTTACATCAATAAACACATTCATTAAGACAAAAGAAATATATCAGATAAACAAGTTAATTTTTCCTCTCAAGAAATTAGGAAAAGAGCAGACTATCCCCAATGTAGGCAGAAGGAAGGAAATAAAAAGCCAAACAGAAATGATACAGTGTCCATAAAAACAGTAGAGATGCTTAACAAAACTAAGATGTTCCCTTTTTTTGATGAACAAAATTGAGAAACTTTTAGCTAGATTACCTAATGAAAAGGAGAGAAGATTCAAATAAATAAAGTCAGAAGTGAAAGGCAAGTCTTTACAACTGAACTACAGATGTAGAAAGATCATAAGATACTACTATGAACAATTACATATCAGTAAGTTGGATAATCTTGGAAATAACAGATAAATTTCTAAAGCATGTATCTTAACATGACTAGATCATGAAGAAACAGAAAATCTAAACAGGCTAAGAAAATTGAATCAGTAATTTAAAACATCCCAACAACGAAAAGTTTGTGGAAGAGATGGCTACACAAGTGAATTCTATCCAGTCTTTAGCTACACAAATGAATTGTGTTGCTACTGCTGCTGCTGTTAAGTCGCTTCAGTCGTGTCCAACTCTGTGCAGCCCCATAGGCGGCAGCCCACCAGGCTCCCCGGTCCCTGGGATTCTCCAGTCAAGAACACTGGAGTGGGTTGCCATTTCCTTCTCCAATGCATGGAAGTGAAAAGTGAAAGTGAAGTCACTCAGTCATGTCCGACTCTTTGAGACCCCATGGACTGCAGCCTACCAGGCTCCTCTGTCTAATGGCAACCTACTCCAGTGCTCTTGCCTGGAGAATCCCATGGATGGAAGTGAGTTCTAGCCAATGGTTGCAGTCCATGGGATAGCTAAGAGTCAGACATGACTGAGGGACTTTACTTTCACTTTTCACTTTCATGCATTGGAGAAGGAAACGGCAACCCACTCCAGTGTTCTCGCCTGGAGAATCCCAGGGACGGGGGAGCCTGATGGGCTGCCGTCTATGGGGTCACACAGACTTGGACATGACTGAAGCGACTTAGCAGCAGCAGCAGCATTACTATCGGAAAAGGCCATGGCACCCCCACTCTAGTACTCTTGCCTGGAAAATCCCATGGATGGAGAGCCTGGTAGACTGCAGTCCATGGGATCACTGAGTTGGACATGACTGAGTGACTTCACTTTCATGCATTGGAGAAGGAAACAGCAACCCACCGTAGTGTTCTTGCCTGCAGAACCCCAGGGATGGGGGAGCCTGAAGGGCTGCCGTCTATGGAGTCACACAGAGTCAGACACGACTGGAGAGACTAAGCAGCAGCAGCAACAGGAGCATTACTATAATTCCAACCAGATAAGGACACTCCAAAAAGGAAATAACTTACCAATATCACTGAAGAATATTGATGCAAAAATTTGTAATAAAATATTCAGTTCATTTCATCAAACTTAATTCAACCATACACTAGAAATCATAAACCATGACCAAATGGGATTTGTATCAGGGATGCAGGGATGGTTCAACATCCATAAATCAATCAACCTGCTATGCCACATTAACAGAATGAAGGATGAGAATCATATGATTATCTCAGTAGATGCAGAGAAAGCATTTGACAGAATTCAGTATCTAGTCATGATAAAAACTCTGAACAAACTGGGTACAAAGGGAACATACTGCAATGTAATAAAGGTCATATATAGCAATTTCACAGCTAGCTTCATACTTAACAGTGAAAAGCCAAATGCATTCTCTCTCAGATCATTAACAAGACAAGGATGCCTGCTCTTGCCGCTTTTGTTCAACATAATACTGAAAATTATAGCCAGAGGAGGGCAAGAAAATGAAATAAAGTGCATCTACATGGGAAAGAAAGAAGTAAAACGTTCCTATTTGCAGATAATATAGAAAATCCTAAATACTCTAACAAAAAACTATTGAACTAGTAAATAAATCTACTGACGTTCAATATACAAACATCACGTACAAAAATCAGTTATGATTTTACAGTCTAAGAATGAGCTATCAGAGAAAGAAATTAAGAAAACAATTTACAGTTGCATCAAAAACAATAAAATACCTAGGAATAAATTTAACTAAGAAAGCAAAACTTGTACACAAAAAACCATTGCCATTGATGAAAAAAATTGAAAAAGACCCAAATAAAGGCAAAGGTCTTCCATGCTTATACACTGAAAGAATTAATGTTGTTAAAATGTCCATGCTGTCCAATGCAATCTTCAGATTCAGTGCAATCCCTATCCAGATTCCAGTGGCATTTTTTTTTCATAGAAAAATTTTAAGATTTGTGTGGACCTGCAAAAGACAAAGATAGACTATCTTGAGAAAGAATGAAGCTAGAGGCATCATGTTTCCTGAGTTCAAATTATATTGTCAGCTATAGTAATCCAAACAATGTGGCATTGGAATAAAAATGGACATATAGATCAGTGGAACAGAATGGAGAACCCAGATATAACCCACACATGTATGGGCGATTAAGACAAAAGTATCAAGAATATATAATGGAGAAAGGATAGTCTCTTCCTTAAAACTGGTAAAGTCCACTTATAAAAGAATGAAACTAGATCACTATTTTACCTTATACACAAAAAATCAACTCAAAACCTCAAAAAACAAAAACAAAAACAAAAAACCTCCTGAAAGAAAAATATAAGGAGTAAGCTCCTTGATATTGGTCTTACTCATTTTTTGGGTCTGATATCAAAATCAAAGGCAGCAAATGCAAAAAAGTAAGTAAGAAGGACTACACCAAACTAAAATGCTTCACGACAGCAATGAAAACCATAAACAAAATAAAAAGGCAATTTATAGAATGGGAAAAAATATTTACAAATCATAGATAGGATAAGGGGTTAATATCCAAATTATATAAAGAACTCTTACAACTCGGTAGCAAAATGCCCGTAAACAATCTGATTTAAAAATTAAGCAGAGGAACTGAACAATATTTTTTTCAAAGAAGACATACAAATGGCCAATAGTACAAGAAAATGATAGCTTTCAGTTAATGGTGTCAGATTCATGATCTCCGAAGAAGATGATTTAACTTCAGGACCAGGGACCGGGCTTGATCACTCAAGAGCTTTTGTATAGCAGAGTTTTATTAAAATGAAAAGGGACAGAGAAAGCTACTGACAGAGACATCGGAAGCGAGCTGGAGAGTGCCCCCTTGCTAGTTGTAGCAAGCTGTTTTATGTCTGTTAAAAAGCTGTAAATCAGATAAGAGAGACACCTCAAGGCTGATGGAGCTTCACCAGGCCCCTCTCCTACAGTATGCATTTTTGACATTGAATGGCACAAGGTATGTCATCTCCCAACCATAAAATAATTGATGTGAATACTGGTTTGTTGAGCTATTATTATCAGCCAAAAGTTAGTCTTAGGTGAAACTATTTTGAAGAAAGGCAAATTCCAAAGCAGATATATAGTTTCATTAACATAGCTTAAGAAAAACATTTCCCTAACAAAAATGCATTGGTTACCTCAAGATTTGAGACAAGTTAGGTTCAGGTGGAACCAGTTGTCTTGGCAACACAGAATTCTACAAGGAAAAATGTGACACTTGTAGTTTGTTTCCTCTTGCAGCTTAAGGGAGAGATTAAAAAATGTGTGACACTTGCACCCTATTTCCTCCATTTGGAGACCCCTGGCCATCCTGCCTGTTACCTCTCAGAAAGATGCACAATATCATTAGTCATCAGGGAAATCCATATTAAAACCACAGTGAGATACACCTCACACCTGTTAGAATGACCCATAAAAAATAAGCAAGAAGCAAGTACTGGCGAGGATGTGGAGAGAAGGGCACCCTTGTGCCCTCTGTGCTCTGTCTACTTGTTCATGCATCCACCAGTAGACACTTGATTTGCCTGTACATTTTAGCTGTTGTTAATAATGCTGCTATGAACAAGAGGGTGCAGATTTCTTTTCAAGACCTTGCTGTCAATTCTACAGCATATGTTTTTGTTTGCTTTCTATTACTATAATTTATTAAGGTAGTTTATGACTCTTTCTGGGCTTAAGTTTCTTTCCCCTTCTTTCCTTTTATCACACTATTCCTTACTCCACCCTCCCGTCCTTGCTCCACTCCCCAAGCCCTCCAGTAGGATACTACTCCTCTGTGTTGTGTCCCTGATGCCAACACGTAACTTGTGCCTCCATCTCAGGCCAACTGTCCAAGTAGATGTGTGCTTAGTTCTGTAGATCACTTCGCTTTGGGAGGGGCCACCTTTTTCTGTACAGGGCCAGATGGTGAACATTTTAGGCTTTGTGGGCCTTGTGGCCTCTGTTGCAGCTGCTTGCCTCTGCCATCATGGTAGAAAGTAGCCACAGAGCTGACTAACTGTGTGGACGTCGTTGTGATCCAGTAAGGTGTTATTTACAAAAATAGGTGAAGGGCTGCCTTGGGCCTTCAGCCATAGTCTATTGACTCCTGATGTAAGTCAAAGAGCTTCTGTAGGCTTTCTGTTTAATCTTGGCTCAAAAGGTAGCAAGCTGAAGTTACTGCAGCCCAGGAAGAGAGGAGAAAGGGTATCCCTCTGATTTTCTGTTAGACACTCTCTTTTGTAAAAGTACTGTTGAATTTGTACTCTGGTGCGATACTAAGAGTGGAATAAAAGATGAGTTGGCCTCATGGTGCAAGATTGTCCCTGCTCCTTTCTTTCATGCATGGCAGCTCCTTCCCCTCTTGCCGTAGGCCCACCCATTGTCTCAGGCTGACTCCAGGCTATCTCTTTCTTCTTGGAGCTTCCTGCTCCTCTGGTTTCCACCTCTCTGTGCAGCTATTTGGAGCCCCTCAATTTAATATCCAGTTCTGTATATATAATGGGGCTTCCCAGGTGGCTCAGAGGTTAAAGCGTCTGCCTGTAATGCTAGAGATCTGGGTTCGACCCCTGGGTCTCGAAGACCCTCTGGAGAAGGAAATGGGAACCCACTCCAGTATTCTTGCCTGGAGAATGCCATGGACAGAGGAGCCTGGTGGGCTACAGTCCACGGGGTCACAGAGTCGGACATGACTGAGCGACATCACTTTCACTTTCCATATTATAGTATCCTGTGTGGTTTCTTCAAATATGTTGCTCATTTGTCTCAACTACTGGGTCTCCTTGGGGACCAGGGACACAAAGTGCTGTAAGGGGAAGATGGAAGTTTTGACTTCTCCATGGCTTCACCTCTTGTTAGCTCTGTGGCTTTGGGTTAAATGCTGATCATTTCTGTGACTTGGTTTCCTTATCTGTGAAATGATTATTGGAAATAATCCTGTATATATCTGGGTCTTGTGTGTCCTCCCTATTCTCTGAATGTCTTTGGCATGAACGGTAGCAAATTGACAATGACCAATCCCATGATTTAGAAAAAGCCCAGGTTTCCCAATTCAAATTATATACAGGGAACTAAGAAACACTATTACCAGCTTTGGAAAGTGAAGCAGAACTAAAGAGCCTCTTGAGGGAGGTGAAAGAGAAGAGTGAAAAAGCTGGCTTAAAACTGAACTTGAAAAAATAAGATCAGGGAGGGGTCATGGGTAAACCTGTAGCTGTTTCATGTTGATGTTTGATAGAAACCAATACAATACCCTAAAGCAATTATCCTTCAAATTAATTAAAACAAACAAAAAACAAAAAATAAGATCATGGCATCCAGTCCCATCACTTCTTGGCAAACAGAAGGGGAAATAGTGGAAACAGTGATAGATTTTATTTTCTTGGGCTCCAAAATCACTGAGGAAGGTGACTGCAGCCATGAAATTAAAAGATGTTTGCTCCATGAAAGGAAAGCTGTGACACACCTAGACAGCATGTTAAAAAGCAGAGACATTATTTGGCCAACAAAGGTCTGTATAGTCAAAGGTATAGTTTTTCCAGTGATCATATGCGGATGTGAGAGTTGGACCATAAAGCAGGCTGAGTGCCGAAGAATGGATGCTTCAAATTATGCTGTTGGAGAAGGGTCTTGAGAGTCACTTGGACTGCAAGGAGATCAAAACAGTCAATCCTAAAGGAAGTCAACCCTGAATATTTATTGGAAGGACTGATGCTGAAGCTGAAGCTCCAACAGTTTGGGCACCTGATGCAAAGAGCCAGCTCACTGGAAAAGACCCTGATGCTGGGAAGGACTGAAGGTAAAAGGAAAGGTGGGCGGCAGAGGATGAGATGGTTAGATAACATCACTGCTTCAGTGGACGTGAATTTGAGCCAACTCCAGGAAATAGTGAAGGACAGGGAAGCCTGGCATGTTGCAGTCCATGGGGTTGCAAAGAGTTAGACACAACTTAGAAAACTTAGAAAAACTACAAATTACCAGCCTTAAAATTATAGATGTTTAATGAGGAATGTTTTTACTTGCATTAAAGAAGTAATGTGATCACATTTTAAAAGTAATCACCCAGATTCTATCATAATTCAATTTCTGTTAGCATTTTGATTTTTTTCTTATTTGTGTACTTTCTCAATTTAATATTGGCTGTGCATGGAATTTGTATGAAAATTCTGTTTATACTGAAATAGCAATTTCAATAAATTCCTAATCCTTCTACACTTAAAAACTAATTTAAAAATAAAATGTGACTATAAAGAAAAGGTAGCTTTAATAACACCTACAATGAGAAGAAACAGGTCAGATAGTTTGATTTAATCATTTCTTATTTTGAAATTGAAGGTCCATTTTAGCTTCTTATCTTCTGAAAGAAAAGCTCAACATCTTGGGCAAGTTGGGGTGTCTGCTAAGCTGTGCGGGTTCTGTCGTGCTGATTATCCATTCCCCGAAATCTGAGAGTGTGACTACTCAGGCTGAGTTGGAGGAGAAGCTGACCAATCCAGGTAACTCAGGCCTCACCGCCAGAGAGCTTGCTGCCCCCATTGTGGCTCTCCCCAGGGGAGCTGTACCCTCTGCCCTGCCCTGCTGTGTGATCTGTCCTCCAGGCCCTTGGTTCCTCTTTGCTCACCACTGTCCACAGCTGTCCCCTGGGGCTGCCCTGCTGACCTGGCCCCTTTGCTGCCTCTTGGGACTGGACCTTGTACATTGACATTGTCTCCCTATCCATAGCACAACTGGTGCCAATTCTGTGGGCCCCCCACATGTTGTTTCCCTTAGGACCACCATCTGTCCGGGCCTCGGTTCCTCCTTCTGTTGTGAAGCTCTCTGAGAGCCAAGGCCTGATTTAATTCATCTTTAGAGACCCTATAGAGTTCTGTATGTGTTTTTTTGTTTGTTCTTTGGTATATGTTTTTTACCTAGTTTCTCTTTCATTCCTTTTTTGATAACTGCAATCACCACCCTCCCACCCCTCACCCCCATCCCCATGAGACTCAAAAGACGAAACTCCTGCACATTCAATGTTAGTTGCTCAGTCATGTTCTACTCTTTGTGACCCCACGGACTGTAGCCCATGAAGCTTCTCTGTTCATGGGATTCTCCAGGCAAGATTACTGGAGGAGGTAGCCATTCCTTCTCCAGTGGATCTTCCCAACCCAGGGATTGAACCAGGTCTCCTGCATTGCCGGCAGATTCTTTACCATCTGAACCACCAGGGAAATCCACTACACTTTCAGGCTCAGCTGCTTTTTCTGATTTTTCCACAAATACAGCCCATGCTTTTGCAGTATTTTATAATATGTTTGTGCACACTGTGCTCTCTGCCCTTCACTATGTCTTCCCCTGTTTATAGGTCAGGCTCCCAGACAGCTTTCAGCTATAGTGTCTTCCTGAATCCTCTCTTGCAGCAGACCTCCAAGGTCCTTCTCTTTACCCTTGGGGAAGAGTGACTCCCACCACCTGTTTGCTGGTACACATGTCCAGGCTGTACCCAGCCTTCTCAGGCCCAGTGCCTAGCACCCACTTTACAATCTGGGAATGAAATTCATGGCAAATACAACCTCCATGTACATATAAATAGCAGTCAACATAATGCCCTAAGAATAATACTTTGGAATAAAATAGAATGTTCAAGTATAGCCACAGGAATAGCTACATTAAAGCCGGCAGACCCTACAGCATATGTGGAGCTGCTGACAATCTGGCAGGTGCAAAACAGATGATGTGGAGGTGTCTTATTGACTCACTTGGGATTTTGCCATCATTGATGGGATCTTCTTCTTTTATGATTTTTCTTTGGCTGGACCACACAGCTTGCAGGATCTCAGTTCCCTGACCTGGGGTTAAACCCTGACTCTGTCAGTGAAAGCCTGGAATCCTAATTACCTGGCCACAAGGGAACTCCCAGCAGTGGGATCTTCTGAAATGGAAAATAACTCTCGAAGTACTGAAAAATTCAATATATATTAAATGCTTGCCAAATTATTTTGTTTATACATAAAACAGGTTTCTAGGCTCTGATTATTACAAACATTTTTCAGTTACCTGTCCAAGGTGACATTCAGAAGTTGTGAGGAGAATCTGATGATTTTTTTGTTGTGTGAAACTCTCCACACACCTGAGGACCCGTGGCTTCTGTGTGCAGCCCTCAGTCCCTGCCACAGCCAGACACCCCACGGTTTTCCCTCATGTTCTTTAAGACCCCACATGACTCTCTTTCCCTGCCCTCCCCCAACAAGAGTACTCTGCCTAGGGTTTGTTGAATTGACCATCTTGTGGACTAGCTTAAAAAAAATTCTTAAGACTTTGAAGGCAGTCCAGTGGTTGGGACTCCAGGCAGCATGGGTCTGATCCCTGCTGGGGATAGTTCTGCGTGCCATGCTGTGTGTGCAAAAAAAAAAAAGAAAAAATCTCATAGTGTATGTGTTGACTTCTAATGTTATAAAATATTACTAATAAAAGACTTATGTATTGACTTGTAATATGTAGGAGCTATGAATTTTTTAATGGTGAAAATAGTGATGGGAAAACATTTTTGTGGAATGAGCTCAGTGGGTCTGGTTAAGCACACCTGGAGCAGTAGAGAGTCCTGGTGACGAGGGCAGGGGCAGGTGGTGGGGTGTATGATGGGGGCTGCTCTGCTAGCTCCCCGGTCACTGTGTGCCCCCTCTTTTCCAGTGTTTGTGGGCTATCTGTGCATTGTGCTGCTCATGCTACTGCTGCTCATCTTCTGGATCGCACCAGCCCACGGGCCCACCAACATCATGGTCTACATCAGCATCTGCTCCTTGCTGGGGAGTTTCACCGTGCCTTCCACCAAGGGCATTGGGCTGGCTGCCCAAGACATCTTCCACAACAACCCATCTAGTCAGCGGGCCCTCTGCCTGTGCCTGGTGCTCCTGGCCGTGCTTGGCTGCAGTATCATCGTCCAGTTCAGGTACATCAACAAGGCCCTCGAGTGCTTCGACTCCTCTGTGTTTGGGGCCATCTACTACGTGGTGTTCACCACACTGGTTTGCTGGCCTCAGCCATCCTCTTCCGGGAGTGGAGCAACGTGGGTCTGGTGGACTTCTTGGGCATGGCCTGTGGGTTCACCACTGTCTCCGTTGGAATTGTCCTTATACAGGTATTCAAAGAGTTCAACTTCAACCTGGGGGAGATGAACAAATCTAATGTGAAAACGGACTAGGATGTAACAAGGAATTGTATGGCTTGAGGAACAGAAAGAAGATATGGTTTCTGGTCCTAATTTGATGTGAAGTAGAAGAGTAAATTTACACAAGTAAATCGCTGTGTTGGAGTTGCTTATATGTGATGAATAGGCTGGTGGAGAATGAGGATGCACTGCTTAGCACTGGAGTGTGGACTCAGCCTTCTGTTCTCTGAAGTTGCTCAATGGTTGCCTGAGTGTCATCTCTCTCTGATGAGAGGAATCTTATGTTCATTGCCATTAACCTGGAAGCTTTGATGAATACTCTTTGCTTTTAAAACACTATCATTATTTAAATAGAACAGGCCTATTCTGGTTAGTGTTTGCAGGGGAACAGATATTCTTATTTAGAAGCTTACTTTGGAAATGGGAGAACGTGTTGTCTTGAAGTCTGACTCTACAGTAAATGTGTCTTTAGTCTTGTTATTTTGCATTAAGCATGTATAACATTCAGGTGTTCCATCCAAATCAGAGGTATATACATTTAATTGTTTTTAATCCGCTGATGTGTTGACTCTCCTACCCCTGACCCCTACACATTTTAATTGGAAACAGAGAAGAGTGAATGGATACATACCATATACTGTTCCATTTGCAGGATGATTTTCAGTAGCTCAAATCAATTTCAGTGCCTTTATGACTTGAACTATTCACTTAATTTGACTATTACTGTGTGTATGTTCTCTTAGATTAGAATAATGCAACTTCCATGATTATACTTTAGTATTTCACTATTCAAACTATAAATGTTAAAAGCAGTTATAAATTATAGTATATTATTTATTGGAAGAGAATCAAGATGAAAGACACATTAGAGTAAATTGACCTCTCACCATGTGTTATAATCCAATGAAAGACAATTGACTAAGTAGCATGAGGTATTTTATTTGTATTCAGTCTAATATAACTGGGATCCAGTATTAAATTTACCCATGTTCTCATTCAGCAAGCATTGTGTCCACTAAGAAGAAATTATTTAAGTTGATAATAAGGCTGTTAAATGAGATAATAACTGTTCAGTGGCACATACGAGTTCAGGAACAAGTTAAAGGACACAATTAATCTTAAGTTGTTTTTTTTTTTTTTTGCTACAAATTGGAACACACATAGTTTTAGGAAGAATTTCTAGCAAAAATGAAAACAGTTTAACCATCTCCCTGTTGTTTGAGATGACAAAGCACTCTGCAGTCCCTGACCCAATCTCTCATTAAACTTCTGAAATGCAAAATAGCCATTAATTAACCTTGGGATTTCTTTGGAGGGAATGATGCTGAAGCTGAAACTCCAGTATTTTGGCCACCTCATGCGAAGAGTTGACTCATTGGAAAAGACCCTGAAGCTGGGAGGGATTGGGGTCAGGAGGAGAAGGGGGCGACAGAGGATGAGATGGCTGGATGGCATCACTGACTCGATAGGTGTGAGTCTGAGTGGACTCCCGGACTTGGTGATGGATTCATAGGATCACAAAGAGTCGGACATGACTGAGCGACTGAACTGAACTGAACTGATCCCAGCATTTGGATCAAGAGGTCATTTGCCTGTCTGTAGTAACCTTCCATGTGTATGAAATAGTAACAAAGCACAGAGTGATGCCAATATTCATCAAGATATTTACATACTTCATCTGCAGTATTGTTCCCTCCATCCCACCCTGCAAGACATGTGGGATTTCCCTACCAGGGACTGAAATGGTGCCCCATGCAGTGGAAGTGCAGTCCTAATCACTGGACCCCCAGGAGTCCTCAGGGCAGTATTCTGTCTTAATGGCTTAGGGAACTAAGCCAAGTTGAAAGATGGGATTGAGTAAAGTGATGGGATTGACTTGGTGAAGTAGAACATGGAATTTAATAATACCCAGTTAAAATTACTAAGGAATGTCAATAGAAAAAAATGTATTTTTTTTTAGATAAAAAGAACATTTCTAAAGACCTAAGGGATAGTTCCCTAAAATGTTGAATAAAGAGGCTAAATAAAACAAGGATAGAGCAAAAAACACCCTTATAAAAGTACATTGGATGATCATGAGCTGTCAGTGAGCTGTGAACTAACAGCAGCAAGATTATTTAAAAATTTTTCTAAATCTTATAGTAACTGATAGTTAATAAATGCTCAGAAATCCATTATTCTTTTTATCAACTCTTGAAGGTTTGTTTTTTATCATCAGTATTTTTAGGAATACAGGCCTTAATTTATTGAACTGAATTTTCTAAAAATGTAGGTGTATAAATATACTTTTGAGCATAATTACAGTATTTATTTTATAAATCTGTTTTTGTAATTTATTTGGAATTTAAAAAAATAAAAGGTTTAAAGAGAAAGGCCCAGAATGGGGATAGGTCTTACAGTGATCTTTCCAAAAGTAAACATTTTCATTATTATGCTATTCTCTGGGTTTTATCTTTGATAAAACTAAGGAAAAAATTGTCCACTTGTTTTCAAGCCTCCTGTAAAATCGTATGTTTGTGATCAAAACTTGCACATTTACCTGGATAGATACCTAAATAGGCCATGTCTCTCCTCTCATACTTGGACAATGCCTTGCTTTCTCCTCTGAATCTTTGCATTTAAAAAGATTGCTTCCTGTTCTGCTCAGTGGTCAAGTGTAGGGCCTATTAAGGATTTTAACCCAAACCCAGCACCGAGATCACCCTGAGTATTTTGCTGTTCTATAGGACTGCTCCACTTCTGCAGAGAATAATCTGGAGAGGAAGGGCAGTCTCCCTGCTGCCACATGGGAAGCGAGAACTCCCCACAGGTGGGTCTTCAGGGGGTATCATCACTCAGATGTTATTATGGTCTTTTCACATTAGAAAGTTAATGAAATACACTTTGCTGCTCTTGGTTCAGCAATAAGAAATATTCCTTCAAGTCTTACTTTTCAAGCCCATTTGTTATCTGCAGTTTTATTTCTAGAAGTTGATTCTAGGTGTAGTCAATAGATTGGTCTTTGGGTTTTTCTTTGGGTTTCTCATCTGATAGAGGAAAGTACTATTCAAGTAGGCAGTCACCTCTCATCTTCCTTCTTCATTGACCTCTCAGCTCTTTGTACTGTGCTCCCTTCTAGAGGCCAGTTCCTAGACATCTGTAAAGTGCCTGAGATGCACTGTCTGTGGGCATGGATGAGTCCACGGAGACTGAGGTGTTTGTTGGTCACAGGCTACTGTCGGGCTGCCTAATTTCTTACTGGGAGATGATACCTCTCCTTTCTGAGCTGCTCAACTAACCCAGAAGAGCAATCTGCAGAGCTCTGCCCATCACTCTTCTTTATGCCTACTTGATCCTGACTTAGAATTCCTGGGACTGAGTAGGAACCTGCAAAGAGAAGCTTTAGTTTTAGGTCTGTTCATGACTGACCAGTCGGCTCCAGTGGTCTGATGAAGTTGTCCTTACTGTGTCTGACACCATGGAAACAGTTCGCCCATCAAGCAGGATTTGATGGAATCTTGGTGTTCTACCTTCTCAGGGACCAAAAATGTAACATAACTCCTTAGCATTGACCTTCCTCTCCAAAGACATGTGTGTTATTAATAGTTTTTCTTATGTTTTATTCATCATAGCTAGAGGTCTGTTAGTTTGAGTTGGGAAAAGAAAGACCAGTTTACACCAGTCACACCATAAAACAGTTTATCATATAAAATACCTCAACTTTCTGTATTCCTCACCTCCGCCTCAGAGTTGTACTGGTGATGAATTTTGAGGGTCTATCCTTTAGCTTATAAGTGAGTTTTCATATCTGGCCAGATTCTTATACCTCCATCATATACTTGAATAGATTTAAGAAATATGGGAATGGGAATAAGAATTTGGCCCAATTTCACAACTCATTTATTTTCATACATATTTCTCACATGCTGTTAAATGCAACAACATAATTATATTTTAAAAGTGTAACTTTCTGTTACTTCAAAAAATACTGTCTAGTGAAAAGTTGATAGTACAACAGTGATCATGCAAATAAACATCTATTTCAAATGTACCCAATATGATAAAAAGCATAGTCTAAGCCCCAGAGCATGAACCAGGAGGATTTATTTGTTCTTTTCTCCATTTTCCTCTGAATTGTGCAATTGTAGGTGAGTCACTTAACCTTTCTGTGCCTCAGTTTCTCTACCTCTAAAGGGTGGGATGGGTCTCCATATCTGTGTAAGAGCATTTGCATGTTTAGCATATGCTGGTCACCTCAGACCAGAGCGCATGTACAGGACTCCTTGGGAGTGATGGACTGGGCATCCTGTCTGCTCAGGACCATGCAACTTTGAGCACTGAGTAAGCAAAGGAAGCACTGGGTTAAAGCTTGCATGATTCTCTGAAGCTTTAATTTTCCTTTTTTTTGTTTTAAAAAGAAGAGTTTTGTATATTGTTGTAAAATATGGAAACTAAACAAGGACTTTAGAGATGCACTGAGAGATCACATTCTGATGGTGTGATGAGCTTCTTTGACATTCCACAAAGGTGTATGTTCTGCAAAAGAATCAATGACCTGTAAACCAGATGAATTCTGTTGTGTTGACTTTGTAATAGGTGATGCTGAACTTCCTGCTTCCGAGCGGCTCAACCCTGACCGTGAACTACCTGACACCAGGTGCATGTCAGGAACTCCCAGACCATTAGTGCCAAGGGTCACATTGAAAAGCGCAGAATCTCTTTATTTGTCAGACCATAATAATTTGCCCCCAACCTCAACCTCATATCAGTGTTTTTACACTTTGGAAAAATTTAAGAGTACTGTTTTTCAGTAGAATTCCTGAGTGTTTTTGCCTCTTTAAATAACTTTCTTGTAAAATGGAATATAATTGTGAAAGAGGAATAAAACTAGATAAAAAAATGTAAAATGTTAGACCGTGAACTACCTGACACCAGGTGCATGTCAGGAACTCCCAGACCATTAGTGCCAAGGGTCACATTGAAAAGCGCAGAATCTCTTTATTTGTCAGACCATAATAATTTGCCCCCAACCTCAACCTCATATCAGTGTTTTTACACTTTGGAAAAATTTAAGAGTACTGTTTTTCAGTAGAATTCCTGAGTGTTTTTGCCTCTTTAAATAACTTTCTTGTAAAATGGAATATAATTGTGAAAGAGGAATAAAACTAGATAAAAAAATGTAAAATGTTGGTTGGTTGCATAAAATTATTTTCATGTAAATGTATCAGGAGAGCTTCCAATTAGCACACAAACATATTTGTCAATGACTAATACTTGCTTATATTCTGCTTTATAGAAGTAGTCATAGCATGTTGTAATTGCCTTATGTAAATAAAAGGCTATTTATTAAGTTTTCCAATAATATTTATTAATATGTATGTGTTTTAAAATAAAATAACTTATTTCTAGCTGAACACTTGTTGCTTTTTTGCGCTTTATATGAGCAGTTTGTGTGGTCTCAGGTTCCATATCATCTTAATTTCTCAATCAGATGCTTCCCATTTTCTTCATAGAAACAAATAGTCCAGGTCTCCATCAGGATGTAGAAAATGTCCACTCATGCATATCTTAGGACGCAGATCTATGATGTGTGAAGGAATTCACCACCCAGTGACTACCTTCTGATACAATGAAATGATGTATTAAAGAAAACCATTTATATTTTAATATGTTAATGTCTTTTACATGCTTTTGAGGTATATAACATTTTAAATACATTGAAAATTAGAGAATCATAACACATTTTAATACTGTCATCAAAAATCTTGTCACTAATCTTTATTAGTGTCCCACAGTAATTTTATTGAATGAAAAAAACTTTTGAGCAAAATATTTTTCCTTAGGCTCTATCCAAAAAGATTTACTCACATTTTGATCATAGTATATCTGTACAGAAATCAGGAAAAAACATTTTAAGAAACCACCAAATGGATAACCCTAGGTTTTGGGGATAAAACGTGTAAGTACCAAATTCTTCAAAAACTTGCCTGGGTTGGTTACTATTACAAAACTGTTAGTTGTAGCTGGTAGCCAAGTATACTACTATTGAACCTGAGCTCTATATCTGATTCTGAGGAGTATAGAAAATCAGATGTGCTCCCCAGTTTCCACTTCCTCTGTTGATGAGTTATATCTGTCAGTTGACCTTTAGACATCACATGCCAGCATCTTTGATGTAATATTAATCACATCATATTTTTAACTTCATATCACAGGTAGTTTCAAAAAGACTTTTTGTTTTGGAAAGCTGAGGCACAGACAAGAAATAGAGAAATAAACATAACTGTATCTATATTAGCAGTTCAAAGAAAAAAGGTATTAAATTCCAGCTGAGAAATTTGTTAAGTGTAGGGTTTGGAATTGTGCCATGGCAAGCAGGATAGGAGAGATGCCAATCAAGTAACAAACACAACAGATCTGTGTAAAATAATTGAGATAACAGGCTGGAAGGTGGAGGAAGTTCAGATTAAGTTGTCTGTTTATAAAATGGAATCACTGTGGGTGAAGATGTCTGGAGGATCTCAGTGTTCTTCCCCTATTTTGGCATGTTTATTCACTGTTGCTTTTCTATTGCTGCTTTAACAAATTACCACAAACTTTGTGGTTTACAGCTAGACAAACTTACTATCTTATAGTTGTGAGGGTCAGAAGTCCAACACAAGTTTCACTGGGCTCAAGTCAAGATGTTGGCAGGATTACATTCTAGAGGTACTTGAGGAGACCTGTTCTCTGCATTCTGCAGTTTCCAGAGACTATGCACATTCTTCAGCTTGTTTCCCTTTCTCCATCTTCAAAGCCAGCAATGTTACATTTCTCTTCTTCCACTGTCATATCTCATTCTTTGACTCTGATACCCCTGCCTCCCTCTTACAAGGACTCTTGTGATTATTTTGAGCCCACCTGGACAATCCAGGACTATCTTAAGATGCTTAACTTAATCATACTCAAGGTTCTGAGGATGAGGACTGTAGGTATCTTTGGGGGGCCATAATACTCCCCACCTGATCCACTCAACATTTCATCAAGTGAAGCAACTGTTAAAAGCCAACATCTGATGGCAACCCACTCCAGTATTCTTGCCTGGGAAATCCCATGGACACAGGAGCATGGTGGGCTACAGTCCATGGGGCTGCAAAAGAGTTGAACATGACTTAGCAACCGAGCACACACACGGATGTGTACAAGTTTTGAAGGATTCTGTGCTTATTTCTTAACAGTGTCACATACTCATTGAAATAATTAAATATAAAAAAAAGGCAACATCTGGCTTTTAATAAATATCCTAGTGTTCTACCCAAAAATTCATTTCAAGTTATTTTTCAGAGAGCGCTCTCCTCTTCCTCCAACAAATGTATAGAAAATGCCTACTACATGTGTCAATTGCTGCTTTAACAAATTACCACAAACTTTGTGGTTTACAGCTAGACAAACTTACTATCTTATAGTTGTGAGGGTCAGAAGTCCAACACAAGTTTCACTGGGCTCAAGTCAAGATGTTGGCAGGATTACATTCTAGAGGTACTTGAGGAGACCTGTTCTCTGCATTCTGCAGTTTCCAGAGACTATGCACATTCTTCAGCTTGTTTCCCTTTCTCCATCTTCAAAGCCAGCAATGTTACATTTCTCTTCTTCCACTGTCATATCTCATTCTTTGACTCTGATACCCCTGCCTCCCTCTTACAAGGACTCTTGTGATTATTTTGAGCCCACCTGGACAATCCAGGACTATCTTAAGATGCTTAACTTAATCATACTCAAGGTTCTGAGGATGAGGACTGTAGGTATCTTTGGGGGGCCATAATACTCCCCACCTGATCCACTCAACATTTCATCAAGTGAAGCAACTGTTAAAAGCCAACATCTGATGGCAACCCACTCCAGTATTCTTGCCTGGGAAATCCCATGGACACAGGAGCATGGTGGGCTACAGTCCATGGGGCTGCAAAAGAGTTGAACATGACTTAGCAACCGAGCACACACACGGATGTGTACAAGTTTTGAAGGATTCTGTGCTTATTTCTTAACAGTGTCACATACTCATTGAAATAATTAAATATAAAAAAAAGGCAACATCTGGCTTTTAATAAATATCCTAGTGTTCTACCCAAAAATTCATTTCAAGTTATTTTTCAGAGAGCGCTCTCCTCTTCCTCCAACAAATGTATTAGAAAATGCCTACTACATGTGTCAGTTATCTATGGCCTTGAGTAAACTAATATTGAAAAATGTATATAATAATAAACTATTAAAATGCTGCTGCTGCTGCTGCTGCTAAGTCGCTTCAGTCGTGTCCGACTCTGTGCAACCCCATAGACTGCAGCCTACCAGGCTTCCCTGTCCCTAGGATTCTGCAGGCAAGAACACTGGAGTGGGTTGCCATTTCCTTCTCCAGTGCATGAAAGTGAAAAGTGAAAGTGAAGTCGCTCAGTCGTGTCTGACTCTTAGCAACCCCACAGACTGCAGCCTACCAGGCTCCTCCGTCCATGGGATTTTCCAGGCAAAAGTACTGGAGTGGGATGCCATTGCCTTCTCCCATTAAAATGCTAAAGAATGTCATTATTTACTTTTCAGTGTAAAGGGTAAAATTACTAATAGGGGGTAGAGCTAAATTTAAAAGATTATCTGAAATACTACTCTCATGTTTCTGGCTGACATCTATGGTAACAAAACCGGAACACAGGAGAGTAACTGAAGGTAATTTGTATATGAGAAGTAATTTTGGTTTACTAAATCATGATTTTTAAAAAAATATACTTAATAAATCTTGCCTATACTTCTATAACAATGACAGAGTAGATTTTAATAGTTTTATTGAGGTATGATTTACATGCAATAAACCACATATATTAAATACACAGCTTGGTATGTTTTAATATATATGATGTCATACGATGAAAGCATCACCATGAGCAAAACAGAGAACATACTTATCACTCAAAGTTTCCTTTCACTCTACTGTAATCTGTCTGCCTTCCTTGCCCCCTCTACTCCCAACCATTCATCTGCTTTCTATTGCTATATATTACCATCCAGTTCCTGGAATTTTATATGAATGTAATAATCTATATGTACTCTCTCTTTGGTCTGGCTTCTTTCACTTATCAGAATTACTTTGACATGCCACCATATCATAGCATGTATCAACAGTTCATTCCCTTTTATTGCTCAGTAGTATTCCATTACACGGACATACCATAGTTGTTTATCCATTCATCTATTGACAGATGTTTAGATTGTTTATTTTTTTATTATAAACAAAACCTATTGAATGTTCACTTATATTCACATTACACACATTTACATTATATCTTTTAAGGGTATATGCTTTCATTTCTCTTGGGTAAAATTACCTAGAAGTTGAACAGCTGGATCATTTTTAATGATGGATATGTTTAATTTTTTAAGAAACTGCCAAAGTGTTTTATATTTTACAATCCTACTAGCAGTATATGAAAACACATTCAACTTTTAAAAGTTTAAAAATATCTCATGATCGATGCTTGAACACTTCTGGTATATAAGATGTGCATCATCAGGTGCTGAAGAAGTTATCTGGGCATTTAAGGAGCTTGTATCACATTACAGGGAATATTATATATACTTATAAAAATAATACACCATGCAGACATAAGTGTCAGGTGTCTGGTGAGTTCAGATAATGAATTTGAGATGAGTCTGTGAGCTACAGTGATGAGAGAGAGATGACTAGATGAGGCAGATTTAGTTGGTATGATTAAAATACTGGCAGAAAAGAGGCACGAGCAAATTGTTAGGTCAACATAGTTTCAAAGCATTTTTGCTCATACAAACTAGCCACTGCTTCCAATACAGCCACTTGCCTCCTAGAGGTACCTGTTGGAATTTATGTTATTGCTACATACCTATTCATGTCAAAAAGAGTGGCTTAATAGAAGATTCCTTTATTCTTTCTCATGTATCTATGGGTCAACAGGACAGTTTTGTGAACCTCGACCAGCTTGGCTCTATGTCTATTCTCTGGGTCAGTCAGGTGGCTTTGCAAGGTGCTCTGATCCACCTGGTCTCCTCCTCCAGCCCACTAGTCCAGGCTAATTATCATGATTTAGGCTGGCAACCACCACATTTTCTTGGCTAAGGCAGAGTCGAGATGGAGTAGAACTGCAAAGCCATTCTGAAAAATGTGTGGGCACATGGATGGGTACAGAATTAGAGCCATTTTTAACACTCTACTGCATCATTAGAGACCAGCTTGTCAACTATCTTTCAATAGTCAATGTAATTGCTTATTTGACCATGTCCTCTAGATACAACAGGTGAGACCAAAAAAGTAAACAAAAAAGTTCCTCTGAGCCAATTCTAAAAAGGACAGTTGTCTGGTTGCCAAGTTTAGGGAAGATTAAAAGCTTTTAAATTAGAAGCTGCATAGTTACCAATACCAGAGTAGTCAGGAACTGTGCAGTCTAGATAATAGTCCAATGACACTACGGTCCTAAGTAAGCAACTTACATTTGGCATTTTCTAGCTAAATAAGCACAAACTTCATTTTACAAAGATTCCCACTCAAAATTATTTAAATTTGGTATAATAGTGTTCCCGTATCTAGTTAAAAACTGGAAAAATATCCTCAGAGGAACTGCACCTGTAACCGAGGTATTATTGTTTTATTAGCAGGTCTCACTCCAGATTCAGCTAGTTGCTCCTCTAAGTCATTTCAGTCGTGTCCGACTCTGTGCAACCCCATAGACGGCAGCCCACCAGGCTCCCCCGTCCCTGGGATTCTCCAGGCAAAAACACTAGAGTGGGTTGCCATTTCCTTCTCCAATGCATGAAAGTGAAGTCGCTCAGTTGTGTCCGACCCTCAGCGACCCCATGGACTGCAGCCCACCAGGCTCCTCCGTCCATGGGATTTTCCAGGCAAGAGTACTGGAGTGGGGTGCCACTGCCATTGTTGCTCCTCTGGTTTCTAATAAATAAATGAGCCCTCCTCGTGCTTTTTTGACGAAACCATGATCATGGCTCCCAGGAACTTCCTACGTTCCAGAAGAAGGCACGGCAGGGCAGCTTAACAGTGGGTTTCCCGTGCATCTCATGAAAAATGAATCTCCCAAATGTCGGGAGGTCGGCTTTTTAGCAAACAATGAGTCCATCCAAAGAACTTAACGAATAGTTTCGTACTCGGTAAGTTACCATCTGGGGAAAGAAGGCCTTACACGCAGAAGGCCAAACTCCGCCCCGCCCCAGCACTCGGTTTCACCCCTTGGCCTCCTCCTATTCGCCCGGGCCTCCGGGTCTCACTCTAGTCCCGCCCTTGCCCCCTCGGAGCACCTTTCCCTAGGATAGCTTAGAGACATAGCTTGATGTGCTAACCGCGCGTGGGAAATTCACCGCACATGGTACTTCTTGATGTTGATGTTGATTTGATTCTGATCACTTGGTCAGCCAACAATCCAGATCACTTTCCTCTGTCCCGCTCCTTCTCCGGAAGGCGCCCCGGGGGCGGGGCGTTGGCGCGCCACACTGCGCGTGCGCGCGCTGCCTCGTGCGTCACTCGGCCGCGCCCCGGCTCTCTCTAGCTGTCTTTTTAGGTCCTGGTGGTGACGGCGGTGGCGGCGGTGGCGGCGGCTGTGGTGGGGGCTGGAGGTCGTCTGGGACAAGTTCCCCCGGGCGCTCCCCCATGGAGGAAGCGGTGCGCACGGCTGCAGCCCTGGATGCTCACACCTCCCACTGGACGGAGACGAAGGCCGTGGCCGCGCGAGCTCAGGAGAGGGTAGCCGGAGCGGCCTGTGTGGGGGTGTGAGCAGAGGTGACCCGGGCCGGATAGCGGAGGGGAAGCCGCGCGGCGGGCCAGCCAACTTCGGTGAGGTCTCCACTTCTTTCAGGCAAGCGCGAAGGGGACTAACTGTGGGCAGGCCTGCCCCTCTTGAGTCGGGAAGGACTCCTCAGGGGCGCCTCCTTTCTCTGGAGACACTGAGCCGCGCGTGTTCTGAGATGGAAGTAATTTACCCCGTAGTCGAGTAATTCCACCGTGATTTGGGTTGCCAATAAATCCCACGGAAACCTTGCCTGGCATTTTCAGGGCGCCTGTTCATTAAGTTCATTAAAATGGTTTCATTTTGTTATGAATTCTAAAAGATTGTTTCAGCTACCACGGAGATATTAATTGACAGTTGAACAAGCCTTAGATGTTCCTGTAACGTTTTGAGCCTGGCCTGTTTAATTTCCTAAAATTTATAAAGTTAGTGAACCCTCTCTCGCCATACGACTCATACGACTGAACAAAATTCATTATACCTTTGATTTTGTGTTTGTCTGTTGAATCTCTTTTCTAGATTTTTCAATTCATTTACTACACGCTATGTTTTAGTTTTGTTTTTAGAAATTCCCTATGTACCATGAACCCAGTTAGTACAATTTTTGTTAAAGTACTAACAATAAATATGAGAGAATAGAGATCTTTGTTTCATACCAGTAAGCTGTCTGTTGAAGCAGTATGTTATGCTCAGTTGAGTAGGTTTTATGTTAGTTGGTAAGTAAAATGAGTATGGAGGCTAGTAGCTAAATTTAAAAAAGTATTCAGTAACTATTCATTCCTTTTGCTACTTCTGTATTTTCTTCTTTCCAGGCTGGAGCTACTCTGCCAGGGCTTAAAACTTTAAATGAGAATAAAGGGTTTTATTTACAAAGAAATGAGAATGAATAAGTCATCTCAACCTCTTCCAGCCTTTTATTCATAAGAGACCATATTAAACTTACATGTAAGTTAAAATTTTAATTTATAATTACTGTTGCTAAATAGGATTGGAAAGTTAGGTTCCGTAGTATTTATAGTTACTATGTTTAAAAATGATTAGCCCAAGGAGAGGCTGGAGAAAACTAAAACAATGGAAACCAAGCAGAAGTAAATAATGAGAACTCTTAGATGTGGTTAGTCTATATAGAAATTGAGTCCAGTGGACAGTTAGGTTCCATTTCAGGCTGTGCAACTTTTATGTGATCCTCTACTTGAGATTTAACCTCTTGGAGGTTTGGTTTCTTTACCTAAAAGGTGGGGGGTAATGATAGCTTTTTTTCATTATTGTGTGGATTAGAATTCATGTGTATCAATCACCAGGATTGATAATGTGTATCAATCACACCAGTGCCTCCAGAGGTGTTCAGTAAGTGGTAGTTATTACTATTAGGGAGACATAATAGTAAGAAATAATTATACTCTTTTGAGGATATTTCTAGTGTATGAAAACTCCTTGCTGTAGTATCCCACCTACCTTCCTTCAGTTTTTGTTGTTTAGTCTCTATAAGCAACGTTGGACTCTTTTGCTACTGCATGAACTATAGCCCGCCAGGCTCCCCTGTCCATGGTATTTCCCAGGCAAGGATACTAGAGTGGGTTGCCATCTCCTTCTCTAGGGGATCTTTCTGAGCTAGAGGTCGAACCCACATCTTTTGCTAGACAGGCCAGTTCTTTGCCACTGAGCCACCTGGGAAGCCCTCTGATTCAGTTAGTGTCAGTTACAGTAGCCTTTTCCTAAGAAACTATGTGCTTGCTCATGCCTTAGTGCCTTTGCACTTGCTTCTTTCTGTGCTTTGTTCTTATAGTATTTCTTTCAAGCCTCTACTCAGTGTTACATTCTCCAATAGGCCTCCTAACCAGCTTAGTTAAAATTAGAAGCCCTTGAACCCAATTACTTTATATTACCCAATATCTTTAAGATTACTCAATATCTTTAACAGCTTTACTTTTCACTGTATCATTCACCACGTTCCAAATTAATGTTCTTATATACCAACAGAAGGTAAATTCCACAAGGGCAGGGTTTTGGTCTGCTGTATTCACCGTGTATCTATGTTTTTGAACATAGTATGTATTCATTTACTGTAAATCAGTTATTTGTTGACTGAGTAAATGAAGTAAGCATGCCATTGTCCATAGGGAGCCACAGTGAGGGAGGTATAAGTCATGTACATTAGTAATCATAATAGAGGCTGGAAAAATGTCCAAAGAAAGATTCAGAATAAAGGTTAGCACATTTATTAGAGGAAAATTGGTTTATGGAATTCAAGCAGGGCTTCATTGTGGAGGTGCTTTTTTGAAATAGGTCTTTAAAGATGAAAGGAATAATGTAAAAAAGATATAGAGGAATGAAAGGAGTAAGTAAGAATAGCAGCAGTGTGTTGACCTAGGGTGGAGCCATAGTATATGAAATACAGTATTGGGAAGTAAAAATTTAAAATACAGGTTTGGAGCAAATGGTGAAAAGTCTTAGATATTGGATTACAAAATTTGGAATTCTTTCTGTAAATAGTGGGTAGCCAGCCACTAGCTGGCTTCTCTCAGAGAGAATCCATCTGGCACCCTTGGCCATTGTAGGCTATGTGGGTGATGAAGGATGGTGAAGCCACAGTTCAAACATGAGAAACAGGCTGGGCATGAAGACTGACCTACACTGAGAGCCTGGTTTGAGTTGCCCCTTGATTGTGTTCCAGCTTGGGGAGTAAAAGGAAACTGTAGTGGAAAACGCAAAAGGCTGAGGATGAGGAGACTCATTTTCTAATCCTAGGTCTGCTACTTAGCAGCTGCATGAGAAGTTACTTAACATTATCACATGTAAGCTCTTGTGAAAATGAAATGTCAAAAGTGCTGTGACAAGTTTAAAACTGTTAAATAAATAGTTATAATTTTTAAAGTTAGCTAACTTTGAAATTGATGATGTCATTTTGCAAAGTAAATCTTTTTCCTTTTTTCATGTTTGTTTTTGCGGGGGGGGGGGGGTTGGGGTTGTGCTGTCATACTCAGGGATAAGCAAGAAGTGTGCCTGGTATGTGCCTCCATGATAAGGAGGGCTGTTTGACTTTGGGACGTATCCATGTGCAGGGATTGAACCTGAGGCCAGGGCAGTGAAAGCACTGTGTCCTAATCTCTAAACTGCCAGGGAATTCCCAAAACAAATCTTACTTCAGGCTTTTCATATAGGTGTTAGAATACCGGTCCATGTTTTCCTCTTCCTTAAATTGTATGTTCTCGTGCTTTAGAAGGAAGTGGACCAGTTTCACAATTTTTTTTCTTTGAGCTGTATTAATTTCATTTTTGACATAATTGCATTTGATGAAAGTCAACAGTGTAAGTCTTCATAGATATTAATGAAATCAATTATGAAAATCAAGTGCCTGTTAGAACAAGCTGAAAATTCTAAAAGTTTTTAAAATTTGGAAGTGTGTTTAAAATTTGAATAGTTTATTTTCAGAATTCTTACTTAGCTGTGGAATCCTTGAGGACAGGAACTTTTGGTTATCTTTATAACACCAGTGCCTGGGATGTGTGCTGCTTGGTGTATGTTTATTGAACAGATTGCCACAAAAAAACTGTAACAGTCAGGGGTAGCGGACTGGGACCTTTCACCTGAGTCCCTCTGAGAGGTAAGATGGGCAGGTTACCACCTGGGACTCGTCATTTCTGGTTTGGGAACCTAGTTGAAGTGAAACTTAGCAAGTTTTCTTGTTTAACTATTTTTAAATCTGGCTCAGCCTGAAGCGAATCTTTGAGAAATAAAAAATAATCTCTGTTTCAGGCTCTCCTGGCTGTGATTGACCTTCAGTTATACAGAGTGGGAACAGAACATTACCAGGTCTGAGAATAGTGAAGCGGATATTCCTTTCAGGACATTCATGCTGATGTTCATTTTCTTTCCTTTCTTTTTTTAAAAAAATTGAACAAACAATATTTTTATATAAATTATTAGATAATCTAAATACAACATGGTTTTTAAAATGTTATATATAGTGTATTCATAAACGCAATAGTCAAAAGCTATACAATATTAACGACAAATCCAAATGAAGATAGTCTTCTGAATTTCATGCTTCATTGAGCATCAAAACCTACCCATCTTTTAGTCCTATTCTACATTATTCTGTATCCACATTCTTTGCATCAGATGAGACCCCTTAGTTTTGTTTCATTTTCTGTGTAACATTCTCCACAGATCTATATCATTGGCTGCTGCTTTGGGAGTTGAACATCCTTCTGGGTGTTCATTGTTGTCCCCATGCAGCATGGAGGAACTTCTCGTGCTTGGAAACAGATTCTGACTCATTGCTGTGAAAGTCAAATGAGGTGATTCATTTACTTAGTTTAGTGGTTGAAGGCTGCTTTATAGCTTGATGGTATGCAACTTTTATGTTACTTGGCATCCTTCCCCACCCATGTACACACTGGTGTATTCAGTAAGTAAACAAACACATACAACAAATCTTAATTTTAGAAAAGCTTATGAATCAGATTTGCGAGTATAAGTGAGTGCCTTTTTCTGGGGAAACCACCACAAATAACTGGTCATTGTTTTTAAGAAATGTAGAATTTATCTTCAAAGATAAAATAGTAATTGGGAAATAAATTTTATGAACCTGTCTGTAAATAAAATAATTGCACAGGAGAGAAAATGCCTGTGGGCTGTAGCTACTGGACAAGTCTTTATAGCACAATTTAAAGTGTGACCTGGCCTGAAGTGAAGAGCATCCACTTACATAGTGGAAAGAAGGATGTGAGGGGCTGTAGTATGTCTGGGCAGTGATAACTTGTCTGAAGGGATCCATGATTCTGTGTTTGGAAATGAACTTGGTATGAGGGTACAGCTCTCCAAAGCGACGTGCATAATAAGATTGACCCAACTGATCAAAAAAACCCTTCTTTGCTTTTGTATGCTTGAAGCTTTCCACAATAAGTCAGTAACAATAAAAAGAAAAGGGGAAAAGATTTTAAATAGTATGCAACTTTATATAAAATATAGAGAAAATTTATATATAGCATAGTAAAGAACAGTGAACTTTCAGTGATCATGGGATAAAATAAGATTCTGACTAATGTGTTGGTTTAGTCATCTCTTCTTCACCTCGTTGCTGAAGATTTCCTCCCCATGACATTAGACACTGGGCACTTGAGAGCAGTTTCTTAGACAACAGTTCATTAGTCACTTTTACATATCTAGGAGGAGAACACCACGTACTACACAAGGCTACACATATGCTGCAGAGTAAAGAACCAGGACCTCTGTGAGGCAAGCAGGAGTTTGAGGGGCCCCTCAGTTCCTGCAAGAAGATGTGATTGACTTGATTTAATAATTCTGTGGTCTGTCAAGGCAGTGAAGCTCACTACTCAGGGATAAGCAGGAAGTGTGCCTGGTCTCCATGGTAAGGAGGGCTGTTTGACTTTGGGACGTATCCATGAAAGCAGAGTAGTGGAGGACCGAAACTTGTGGTTAGGTCACCCCAGTTTTACCAGGTGTCAAATCAGCATAATATATTGGATCTTAATTTTAGACCTTACATTACTTGTAACTTGCCATTTAGTGGAAAGTTAATTTTGCTGCTGCTGCTAAGTCGCTTCAGTCGTGTCTAACTCTGTGCAACCCCGTAGACCGCAGCCCCCGAGGCTCCCCTGTCCCTGGGATTCTCCAGGCAAGAACACTGGAGTGGGTTGCTATTTCCTTCTCCAATGCATGAAAGTGAAAAGTGAAGGTGAAGTCACTCAACTTTAAGCACTAGTAAATATTAGTAAGTTGGTAGCTACACATTTGGTATTTGAAGGTCAGTTTTATATAGTTAAAGTCTGAATTTGGATTTGTGAAAGTGAAGTCGCTCAGTTGTGTCGAACTCTTTGTGACTCCTGGAAAATAACCTACCAGGCTCCTCGGTCCGTGGGATTTTCCAGGCAAGAATACTGGAGTGGGCTCCCATTTCCTTCTCCAGGGGATCTTCCCAACCCAGGGATAAAACCCGGGTCTCCTGCATTGCAGACAGCCGTTTTACTCTCTAAGCCACTAGGATTTGTGAGGCTATCCTTATAATGGGATTGGAATTACAGATAAGCTTGGCTTGTTTCTGAGTATGGTCCTTGCAGATAACAAGGCTCTATTTTATTGATTCTAGGATATTCAGATTCTTAAGTTGGCTTGTTTTAGTAAAATCTTCAAAAGGGAGATTTTCAAAGATTTAACTAGTTACTTCCTTAGTAGAACTTGAATGGTAATTAAGAACGTTGTTCCATGAACATAGTGTTTAAAGGAGGAGGGTTCATTTCAGTTAGGTGACTCTTGCTCATTAGAAGAATGTATCTGCCAAGTAGGCTGAAGTGTTTAGTGGTGGCTAGGTTTCTTTACTCTCATTTTCCAGCCATTGTTGCTGTTATCTTTGCATGTTCATTTGTATGTGGTACTATCACTTCCCAGCATACTTTGACAACTTTTTACAGTTTTCAGTTTATAGGCTATGTTTTACAGTGGTTAGGTTTTAGAATGCTAGGCTGAATGATGCAGTGGTTTTCTTACTCATAAATAGCCAGCTTTATTTTTTAGGGCCAATCATATAATTCCATTCATCAGTATTCACCCAGATTACATCTGACATATTTTGAGATTGTTGGATAGCTTGGCACACAGGATAAATAAAGGTGATTCTTGTGCAGGAGCCCAGAAGCTGGCCTTCTGCTGAGGGTAACACGTAGGGTATGGTGGGAACCTGTAAACACACTTTTTATTTTGTTAAAATCTTTTTTTTCTTTTGGTGATAGAGCAGTTTAATTATAGATTTAGAACTTCTCTTTCATTTTCTTTTATTTATTAATAAGGGAAAATAAGGGAATTGATTCAAACTAAGCCACTAGATATGGAAAACTATAGCAGAGGGTTTCATTCCTTTGTGTTTAAGAAAATTGTCAAATTTATTATGCAATTACAGTAAGT
>SJYC01031076.1:0-12184 GCA_006408675.1 Madoqua kirkii
AAGTTTTTTTTTTTTAATTGTATGTATAATTGACCCACAATGCTATGTTCCAAGTGCAAAATAGTAAAAAAAAAATTGAACCACTTTTATGTTGGCTCATTGGCTTCATTTCAGTTAAGTTCAGTTGCTCAGTCGTGTCCAACTCTTTGCGACCCCATCTCCCGGAGTTTACTCAAACTCACGTCCATCGAGTTGGTGGTGCCGTCCAGCCAACTCGTCCTTCTTCGTCCCCTTCTCCTCCTGCCCCCAATCCCTCCCAGCATCAGAGTCTTTTCCAATGAGTCAGCTCTTCGCCTGAAGTGGCCAAAATACTGGAGTTTCAACTTCAGCATTATTCCTTCCAAAGAACACCCAGGGCTGGTGAACTTCTAGATGTTCATACTGGTTTTAGAAAAGGCAGAGGAACAAGAGATCAAATTGCCAACTTTCACTGGATCATGGAAAAAGCAAGACAGTTCTAGAAAAACATCTATTTCTATTTTATTGACTATGCCAAAGCTTTTGACTGTGTGGATCACAATAAACTGTGGAAAATTCTGAAAGAGATGGGAATACCAGACCACCTGACCTGCCTCTTGAAAATCCTATATACAAGTTAGGAAGCAACAGTTAGAACTGGACATGGAACAACTGACTGGTTCCAGATAGGAAAAGGAGTACGTCAAGGCTGTATATTGTCACCCTGCTTATTTAACTTACATGCAGAGTACATCATGAGAAACGCTGGGCTGGAAGAAGCACAAGCTGGAATTAAGATTGCCGGGAGAAATATCAATAACCTCAGATATGCAGATGACACTGCCCTTATGGCAGAAAGTGAAGAGGAACTAAAAAGCCTCTTGATGAAGGTGAAAGAGGAGAGTGAAAAAGTTGGCTTACAGCTCAGTATTCAGAAAACTAAGATCATTTGCTTAAGTATGCAATTAGTTCACTATTTCAGCAGCTTCGGACCTTAGAAATTCATTTCAGGATTAATTATGATATTTTTATATGTTATAAAACGATCACCATGATGAACCTAGTTACCATCTATCAGCATAAAGAGATATTACATTGGTATTGACTATGTTCCCCATACTGTATGTTTTATCTCAATGATTCATTTATTTGTACCTTAAAGTTTGTACCTCTTAATCTCCCTCACCTATTTCACTTACCTCCCAACCCCCTGTTATAATCTGTCTCTTGTGTGTCTCCCCACTGAAGTCTAAAAGCTATTACCATTTTATCTAAAGAGCTGATCATACTGCTTAGTGCACAGAACATATGTTCAGTAAAACCTGTTTGAGTAGATGGATAAGGTAATTGAGGGGCTAGGTAGATAGGAAATTAAGTTGCATTTGTTAAAGGCGAGAGACCTATAACCTGAAGAATGGAAAAATCTGGCTGGTCAGTGAAGGTTAATGACTAAGGATCCTGACTGAACTGTAGATTAATTCTGGGATTCAGTTAACTTGTGGGACTAAAAAAATATCAAGATATATCAGAAAGTTGGACTGGCAGTTTGTTATAACCAGTGATAAACCTTGTAGCTGAATAAGTGCTTTTTCCTCTGCTTTTCTACCCAATTTAGTTCATTGCCAGCAGAGTTCTGAGTTTTGGCTGTTTTGGTAGCCATTGCATCCTTTCTGGTCTTATAGCTTGAGTCTTCTAGGTTCCATGGCCCTCCTGTTTTCTAAAAGGGCCAAGAGTACCACACATACACCTTGACAATCATCTGTCTGCTAGACTTCGTTCTCTACTATGACAAAATAATGTGACATCTGCTTTCTCCTTATACATTCCTGAATGGGCTACATAAGAAATAAATTACCATATACTTATATCTACATAGATTTCTAAGAAGAAAATCTATGCTTGAGAAAATTTTTTGTTTCTTTGTATAGAGTATTCAAAAAGACACATTTGTAAAATTGGTAAATGTTTCTGTAAACTAGATTTGTGTATTTTTATGCCTCATTTTCATTTTGAAGAGTTTTTTCCCTTAGGAAAGTTTGTTAACTATGGACTATGCAGCTAAGACAGGAAACATTTTTAAAATAGGAAACCAGAGTTTATAAAATCAATTTAAATATGGTTTTACTTTTTATTTTTTCCCCAGTTTTATTGAATCATAGTTGATATGTAACATTGTATTAGTTTAAGGTGTACCACATATTACAAAATAATTACCACAGTAAGTTTAGTTAATGTTCATCAATGACCACATAGCTAAATGGGTTTTTATTTTTTTGTGTGTAATGAAAATTTTAAAGATCTACTGTCTAGCCACATTCACTAGCCTACACAATACAGTATTGTTAACTATGTCACTTATTAATCTTACAGCTGGAAAGTTGTATGTTTTGACCACCTTCACTCCCTTTCCGTACCCTTTAACTCCCACCTTTCAGAGTTTTCTGTTTCTGTGAGTTCAGTCTTTTTTCTTTTTTGGCTGCACTGCACAGCATGTAGCATCTTAGTTCTGTGATCAGGGATTGAACCATTGCCCCCTGCAGTGGAAGCACAGAGTTTGAACCACTGGACTGCCAGGGAAGTCCTAGTTTTTAAGTTTGGTTTTATATCACAGCCCCATCTTTTTCCATAATTGGAGGATATATAATTAAATTAGTGCTAAATACAAATGGTAAATATTTTGTTATTAATGGTAGTAATAAGTATTATGAGAAAAGAAACAGTAAAGTTTTGCAGTGATCATGCATCCTGTCATTCTGTGAAAATTTCCTTTTGATTTCCCTCTTTAGATTTGAAGACTGCATCATCCTGCCTCCAGCACCAACAGTTTCTCTGTTCTTGATAAATGTGATTCACAGTAGCTTTTTAAGTAACAAGCGAAATGAGCCAGGGGCATGGAAAGTATGACTTTTATATTGGTCTGGGATTGGCTATGAGTTCCAGTATTTTCATTGGAGGGAGTTTCATTTTGAAAAAAAAAGGCCTTCTGCGACTTGCCGGAAAAGGCTCCATGAGAGCAGGTAAGTTATTTATGTCCTGTGTGACTTTGAAATGGCATCATTGTGTTCCTTTGTATTGATATTTGGGTTCTTTGACTGTAAAAGACTATATCTTCATTCCTAGTGACTATATTAAAAACTTTGGACTTTGTAAGAATTGTACATGTTTATAGAGAATCACTTTTGTAATAAGAAAAATAAAAAGTTGTCAAGATAAGGTAACTACTCACTCTTGCAGTTATTATCAAAGTGGGAGTAGGGACCAATACCCAATTAGCATCCAGCCTTTTCTTTAAATTTTGATAGTCTGCAGAGAAGGAAATGAAGTTATAAGGATAGAATCAGAATCTTATCAAAGGCTAGGCTCTTTTGTCAATGATAGTAAAAGTTTGTTTTTTCCTTAGACATTTTCCTTTCTGATCTCAAATTGGCAGGAAGGAGAGCTGGCTTCTTAAGGTTGAAGTGTTCTCAGCTGAGTGAAATCCTGATTGGTGGTATAGGTTGATCCCCAGAAACTACTGACAAGCCATGAGCCCCTGGGAATTGCCTGATGTGATTGAACTCCCTCTAACTTTGGTGTATCATAACAGCTTCCACCTTTATGTTGCATTCTGGCCATGTTCTGTCATTTAGCCTCTGCTTCAGTTTTAGACTTAGTTCTGTTCTCATAGGAAAATCTGCTTTGGCAGTTAAAAAAAAAAATTACCTTCTTTCTGTGCCATTTCTATAGCCATACCTAATCAAGCTCTTTAATGACCTCAATTGGATTTAATGCAGAAAGGAGAAAGTATTGGCATATACTGTTTGAACAAGTATATCCTCATTCCTGTCAGGTACTCACACTTTCCATGTGGATATGCTTATCAAAGGGTTCATTCACATTGACTTTTTCTTTTGAATAGTGGCTTAAGTACTGATTGCTTCCAAATTGTGTTAGTTTGGTCTAGAGGAAAGTGAAGGATGGTCTAAAGGAAAAGGCAGGATGAACATCCTGGAAGCTCCAGACTGTGAGCAGTGCTCAATCTTTTTATGTTCTGGTCAATAAAGGACCCTATTCTCCAGGGTTACTACCTCATAAGTGGGGCTAACCCACACCTAAAAGGCTTCTCCACTATATAATTCACTAGAAGTTGGGCTACTTCTGATTGGTTCACTTTGTTTATTGAAGGTAAGTTCACAAAACAAAAGCATTAAGTATGAACTGAAATAGAAGGATTGATTTAACTCCTTCATTCACATTGTTTTGATCCTCACATCCCCTTTTTTTAAGATAATCATAAAAATATTGTTTAAGAATTCTCCTTTGTAATCATGCTTCTACTACTGCTGCTGCTGCTAAGCTGCTTCAGTAGTATCCAACTCTGTGCCACCCCATAGACGGCAGCCCACCAGGCTCCCCCGTCCCTGGGATTCTCCAGGCAAGAACACTGGAGTGGGTTGCCATTTCCTTCTCCAGTGCATGAAAATGAAAAGTGAAAGTGAAGTCGCTCAGTCATGTCCCACCCTTAGCAACCCCATGGACTTCAGCCTACCAAGCTCCTCTGTCCATGGGATTTTCCAAGCAAGAGTACTGGAGTGGGATGCCATTGCCTTCTCCAGTGTAATCATGATGAAACACAGTAATAATAAGCAAATAATATTTTAAAATCTGTCATTACTAATTGTTGTCATAAATATATTGAAGTCTAATAATCTTCCAAAGAAGTAAAATATGTTTTCATTGATAGGTCAAGGTGGCCATGCATATCTCAAAGAATGGTTGTGGTGGGCCGGACTGCTATCAAGTATGTATAGAGGATGTTTCAATAAAATACCATAGGTGTATATTGAAATATTTATGTATACTATTTTACAGGTTATATTACCAGAAAATTTTAAAACTTTAAATTCTGGGTTTTTTTTGGATGAACAAAACTCAAAATATGTAAAATTAAGTGTAATCATGATGAAACACAGTAATAATAAGCAAATAATATTTTAAAATCTGTCATTACTAATTGTTGTCATAAATATATTGAAGTCTAATAATCTTCCAAAGAAGTAAAATATGTTTTCATTGATAGGTCAAGGTGGCCATGCATATCTCAAAGAATGGTTGTGGTGGGCCGGACTGCTATCAAGTATGTATAGAGGATGTTTCAATAAAATACCATAGGTGTATATTGAAATATTTATGTATACTATTTTACAGGTTATATTACCAGAAAATTTTAAAACTTTAAATTCTGGGTTTTTTTTGGATGAACAAAACTCAAAATATGTAAAATTTAAGCCTGTATAAGTCACGTAACAGTTTAATAGTTTATTTAATTTGGATGAGAAAACTTTTGTCTGTCTGATTAAAACATGCCTGACACATATATGTATTTTTAAAAGTTATGCTCAGTTTAAGGTGATTTTGAAAGTGAAAGATGATTTTCATTCCAAATTAGAAAGGAGGTATGCATTTGCTAAGACTTCTATGCATACTTTGATGATTACATTTTGTGTATTTATGTATTATGCTTTTGATAGTCAAGAAGTAGTTTTATTAGTGTAGGATGCTTGTGAGGGGTACAAGGGGGCAGGCAAGGGAGCTCCGATGATTGTCTTTTAAAAGGTACATACAGTGATCCTTAAGACGCTGAGCTTTCAAAACATTCAGGATTGAATTATGTAATTTTTTTTCTAAGGGCAGTTGAAATAACAAAGAGACAATTTATTCATTCAGCAGATACTTCTTGATCATTTTTTGTATGTCAGGTGTTCTAGGTGTTGGAGATAGAATAAGCAGAATAAAGAGAAAAATTCTTACCCATAGGAGACTTGCTTTCTAGGTGGACAACAGTAAAGAAGATAAACTGTGTTAGTGATAAATGCTGATGTTTGCTAGTAATTCGTAGAGAAGGGATGTAGTAAATGAAGGATAGATAGGTTTATATTTTAGTTGAGGGGCCAGGGCAGGCCTCATTGGAAAGATAATATTTGAGTAAAAGATAAAGGAAGTGAGGGACTGACCATATGGGTATTTGGGTGAAGAACATTTTAAGCAGGAGGAAATAATAAACATGAAGGCAGCAAGCAGGACCATGCCTGGGAGGTTAAAATGTGGTAGGCAGAACCCAAGATAGCCTGCAAAGCTTCTTGCTCCCTGGTAGTCAGAACTTTGTATTATCTCCTGTCACACTGAATTAATGCAATATGATCAAAGTATACAACAAGAGTTGATGACTTGTGAGTTAAGTCATCAGAGGCATTAAGGTTTTGCCTTGATTGATTGGATTGGTCATTCTGAAGCCAACTTCTGTGCTGGAGGACAGTCACCCTGAGGAGAGGTCCCCAGGCTACACTCAGTTACTGACTGACTGGTCACGTGAGTTACCCTGGATGTGAGTCCTCCAGGTTGTGGCACGGCACAAGTTCCAGATTGTATCTCGACTGCAACCTTTTGAAAGACCCTGATTGAGAAGTACCTGCTGATCAGCAGAAACTATGAGAAATCATTATCTTGGCCAACAGAAAACATGGCTGACATTTGTTGTTTTAAGCTGCCAGTTTTGGGGGTGCTTTTTTGTACAGCACTGGATTACTAAAACCTCAGGAACCATTAAAGAGGTAAGGATAGTAAGAGTGGGAGTGCAGGGCAGTGGTTGAGGTTAAGTTTAGAGAAGTTATGAGGGCCTAGATTACATGGGGCTTTGTATGTCACAGAAAAGACTTTGACTTTTATGTTTGATGGGGAGTTACTGGAGGCTTGAACAAAGGGGTAACATGTACAGACACAGGTTTTAATAGGAACTCTTGGGCTGCTGTGTTGAGGCATAGACTGCGTAGGGGCAAAAGCAGAGAAACTGGTAAGAAGCCATTGAAATAATTTGGTAAGAGGTGATAATGGCATGGACCCAGAGTAATGGCAGTTAGTATGGTGAGAAGTGGTGGATTCTGGATGTGTTCTGAAGATGAAACTAATAAGATTTGCTGAAGACAAGTTGAAAGACTGGACAAGATATAAAAAAGCATTAAAGAGCCAACATGGCTAGTTAAGAATTACCTAGCCAGCATCAGGGAAATGCATAAAGCTCAGGATGAGCTGGAGATACTTCTGCCCTAGAGGTAACTACAGATTCCATAGCAGGCAGCTTTTGAAAGAGAACTTGTGAACTGCTCTAAGAAGGGTGATACCATTCGGGTGGTGGATATATAGCTGTCATTTATATTTTATTCTGTTTTTCTGAATATTATTAATTATTAATTATTATTACATTATTAATCTTTAAACTCTTGAAAATCTTTTAAAATGTGGTATATTTTTAACTTATTTTTAAATTTTATTTTTAATTGAAAGATAATTGCTTTGCAGTATTGTGTTGGTGTCTACCAAACATCAACATGAATCAGCCACAGGTATATTTAAATCCAGGTCTATCAACTACTGTGCATGAAATGGCCCAGTTAAAGACAAAGATTATTCTACTGGATTTATAAAAACAAATAATAAAAAAAAACCTGCATGCCTGTTGTAAGGTACACTATAAAACATGAGGATATAAAATGGCTGAAAGAGAAGGATGGAAAAACATGCCTAAAGAAACTTCACATTTCTATTATTGTTCTAGAAAAAATATACTTCATAGAAAAACAATACTGGAGATAGAAGATTATTTCTTAAAAACAAAGGGTTCAACTCAGGAGGTTTTATCAGTCCTGACTTTAATAATATGGCATTGAGGATTTCCCTGGTGGCACAGTGGATAAGAATCTGCCTGCCATCGCAGGGGACATGGGTTTGATCCCTGGTTTGGGAAGATCCCACATGCCATGGAGCAGTTTAGCCCATATATCAACACCTCCTAAGCCCTTACCCCGTGCTCTGCAACGAGAGGCCACTGCAAGGAGAAACCTGTGCGCCACCACAAAGAGCAGCCCCTGTGCACTGAAAACTGAAGAATGTTTGCTCAGGCAACAGTGAAGACCCAGTACAGCCGTAAATAAATAAAAATGTGGCCTTGAAACACAGAACAGCAAGGTGAAATACACAAATCCAAATTCATATAGTGAGATTGTAATATGACACTGAGCAGTTGATGGGACAGGCAGAGTAAAATTCTTAAGGTGATAGAAAATCTGAACAGCAGATTTAACTTAACTTACTGAACTCAACAACTTCAGATCTATATTTTCAAGTGCATATGGAATATTGATTTGATGCAGATGAACTATTTGCTGGGCCATAAAGCCAGTCTTGAAATTTTTCAAAGAATTTAAGTTTTTCACAGATCATTATCATTATATTAGAAATCAGTAACAAAAATATAACATGAAAAATACATGAAGTATGTTTAATTTAAAACTTCAATATGTTGATACAGAATATAAAATATAACTTAGGGAATATAACTGAAGTAGAATAAAATTTATGGTTTCAAATAAATGTAGTTGAAAGGTGAGGCATCTAGTTGAAGAAAATAGAAAAAGAATTGTAGAATAAACCATAGAAGGAGTAAAGAGAAGAGCTAAAAGTATTTAAATAGAAAAACAAGGCATTAAAGCGACATTTGGGTCAGTGCTCAGAATAATGAATTTGACAAACCTGTTGTTGAAACTGATCAAGAAAAGGAAAAGATAGAATAGCTAGGTGATGTAATTAAGGTTTCATAGATATTAAAAGGATTTTATGAAAAACATCCAGTTATCTAGTTAATAAAAAATTTATGGAAAAGTAAAGTTTATCAGTAGTCATGAGGAAATAGAAAGCTGGAATACTCCTCTAACTTAACCCAGTTGAAGCTGTAGTTTTAAAACCTTTGCATGTACTAAATCCTGAGCCCAGATGGTTTCATAGGTAAATTACAGAGTCATTTAAAGAAGAAATAATTGTAGTTTTAAGAAGTTTCTTAATAATAGAAAAAGGGGGTTCCCTTACTCTTCTTAAAAAGCTAGTATAATCCTAATACCAAAACCTGATCAGGACAGAATAAGAAGGGAAAAATAAAGTCTAGTCTCATTCACAAACCTATATGTAAAAATCACAAACAAAATAATATGAGCAAGTTACATTTATTCTGCAGATGCAAAATGGACATAATCTTGGAAAACAAGTCACTGTAATTTACTGTGTTAAATTGAAGGAGAAAAATTATATGGTTATTTCAGTAAAATTCAGCTATTCATGACTAAAACCATTTCAAATTAGTAATTTAGGTGAATTAAAGATGATAAGATGATAAAGGATTTCTGAGCCAAAAAAAATGCTAGAACTAACAATTGCTTGGTGCTAAGTCACTTTAGTCATGTTTGACTCTGTGACCCTGTGGACTGAAGCCCGCCAGGCTCCTCTGTCCTTGGGATTCTCCAGGGGCAAGAATACTAGAGTGGGTTGGCATGCCCTCCTCCAGGGAGTCTTCCCAACCCAGGCTTCTCTTCCATCTCCTGCATTAGCAGGTGGGTTCTTTACCACTGGAGCCACCTGGGGAGCCCAGAGTAAACACCACAATGGGGAAATAGCAAAGACTTTTTTTGAAGCTGAGAAAATATCGTGTTCAAAATACATGAAGGATTACTTAAAATCAATAAGAGAAAACAAATACCCTAATAGACAAACTGGTAAAAAACCCAAAAAAGTGAAGTGAAGTCGCTGAGTCGTGTCTGACTCTTTGTGACCCCGTGGACTGTAGCCTACCAGGCTTCTCCATCCATGGGATTCTCCAGGCAAGAATACTGGCGTGGTTTACCATTTCCTTCTCCAGGGAATCTTCCTGACCCAGGGATCGAAAACAGGTCTCCCTCATGGGAGGCAGACGCTTTAACCTCTGAGCCACCAGGGAAGCCCTTAACTTCACTAAAAGATTTAACTTGGCTAATAAACATATGAAAAAGGGGAATGCGAATTCATAGCATGATAAAATAATCCTGTTTCCCATTAACAGATTAGCAAATGTTGCGGAGAGTGAGAAACAGGAAACTCTCAGACACTACTAGGTGAAATTTAGCATAACCATATTCGAAAACTAGCCAAGAGTGATTTTATGTGATCACATGTCCCTCCCCTGCTAAAATTCCTCAGTGGCTTTTCAGCTGAAATGAAATCCATTGAGAGACTCACAAAGGTCCTGTTCTCCCTAGCCACTCCCCACATGCTTGCTTTGTATGAACCACTCTGGCTTCCTTGCTGCTCAGACATGCCAGACATGGTCCTGAGTCAAAATTTTGTCCTTGCTCTTCTGGTTGGGATGTCTCTCCATTTTCCCCACACACATCAGTTCAGTTCAGTTCAGTCGCTCAGTTGTGACTGACTCTGCGACCCCATGAATCGCAGCACGCCAGGCCTCCCTGTTCATCACCATCTCTCGGAGTTCACTCAGACTCACGTCCATCGAGTCCGTGATGCTATCCAGCCATCTCATCCTCGGTCGTCCCCTTCTCCTCCTGCCCCCAGTCCCTCCCAGCATCAGAGTCTTCCAGTGAGTCAACTCTTCACATGAGGTGGCCAAAGTACTGGAGTTTCAGCTTTAGCGTCATTCCTTCCAAAGAAATCCCAGGGCTAATCTCCTTCAGAATGGACTGGTTGGATCTCTTTGCAGTCCAAGGGACTCTCAAGAGTCTTCTCCAACACCACAGTTCAAAAGCATCAATTCTTCAGCACTCAGCCTTCTTCACAGTCCAACTCTCAAATCCATACATGACCACAGGAAAAACCATAGCCTTGACTAGACGGACCTTAGTCAGCAAAGTAATGTCTCTGCTTTTGAATATGCTGTTTAGGTTGGTCATAACTTTTCTTCCAAGGAGTAAGCGTCTTTCCCTAACTCCATATCTGACTCATCAAAACTTTCTATCCAAGCACCCTTGCCTGGCAACATTATCTGCCTGTCACCAGCTCTTCATTCCTTTCCCTTGCTTTGTTTTCCGAATAGCACTTTACTTCATTTATATATTTTGTCTGTTTTTGTTCACTAAAATGTCTTAGGTGAGCAATGTCTCTATTTTTCCTCATCCTAGAACATCTGACACATAGTAGCAACCCAAGAATATCTTTTGAATGTAAGAGTTGGGTTTTAAAAGAAAAGAGCTAGTAAAAAAGGCTTTTATATCTGCTTAAGCTGATTTTTTGTCATAGGATATAAATACTAAATTTCTAATTAAAAAAATCCATACACAAGGGAATTGCCTGGCAGCCCAGTGATTCAGCTCAGTGCTGTGACTGCCAAGGACCCTGGTTTGATCCCTGGTTGGGGAACTAGCATCCCACAAGCCATGCAGCCCAACCAAAAAAAAAAAAATTAAAAACCCACATAGAAATTAGATATTTCCCATTAAAATTATAGGTTTGTATTGTTTCTAATTGGTTTGAATTCTAATGTTGATAATTTACAGGAGAACTCTTATGAATAACAATTTAAACAGTGTGTTAAAAAAATGTATGTAAAATGCAGCCTTTTCTGTTTTGACTAAATATGTTCCTATCTGGACATTTTCTTTTGTTGTCTTTCTCCAAGTGGGAGCTGGCGAGGTGGCCAACTTTGCTGCATATGCCTTTGCACCAGCCACCCTAGTGACTCCGTTAGGAGCACTCAGTGTCCTAGTAAGGTGAGGACCCTGCTCTTCATGTGTAGAAAGAGCAGTTAACGTTTCATCTGTAAGGTATTCAGTACCTGCTAATTACACATGCTCAGTTTAATTTATATTTGAGACTTTTTTATGCTGTGTAGTAGTTTGCTTTTGAAATGTGATTCTCTGTGCATAGGCCACCTAACAAGTTGTGGGAGAAAATGCTTTTATGCTTTGTCTTGTTTGTGTTTAGAGTCAATACTAGTTCTACTTTAACTGCAGTATTTAAAAATTCCAAGTTGCATTCATTACAATATTTATCATTGGATATATGTATACTTTGGTAGGTGGTGACTGGTGATGAATAGATCTCTATCCCTTCTCTAGAAAGTAATTGATTGGAGCAAGGTTGAAGACTGGCCTGGGACACTTTTTTGGAAGGGACAGTCCAAGACTTGTCCTGTTTCTGTTGTTTTAATGATTAGCTGAAACAGCTAAGCCCATATTGAAGTCTGGATTTTGGCTAGTATTCCCAAAGTTGGTTGATTGATAGGTATTTAACATTAATTATATAAATCTTTTTTTAACATTAGTAGTTATATAAATCTATATGCAAAATTATATAATTTTCAAGAAATTGTATAATAGATACAAGATGCTATTTATGTATTATGTGTAATAAATATTTATTATGGTAATATCTT
>SJYC01031077.1:0-53382 GCA_006408675.1 Madoqua kirkii
CATAATAATATCTTTTAGTCTTAATTTTGTTATGCCATTACTATATTTATAGGTTTATACTTTTTTAAGATTTCAGTAAAACTAGCTATAAAATATTAAAACTTGATCATTAATAGGCGAGTTATGTGGAATTAAATGAAAATATATGACGGATTCATCACTCAGTAAGGATAAAGTTGAGCAAACAGGTCCAAATGGACCTAGATTCTTAAATTTGTATCATAGCTTTGTTTATTGTAAAATTTCTTATTGATGCCCTACAGTAGAAAGATGGTAACTATTCTGGTTTAGAGTATGATGAAGCAGGTAGTTCCCAGAAACTTCATTTTATGATTGAATGTGCATTTTCTTTACCTTGGCTGAAAGCTAGAACCTTTATAAGCTCAGTGTTGTAGTTTGAGTTCAGTAATTTAAATTCTTGAGTTGATATTTAAAAATAAGAAAAGTAGCTGATTGTGTAATAATCTTCCATCTTTCCCTCCATTTTAGTGCCATTCTTTCTTCATACTTTCTAAATGAAAGACTGAATCTTCATGGAAAAATTGGATGTTTGCTAAGTATTCTGGGATCTACAGTTATGGTTATTCATGCTCCAAAAGAAGAGGAGATTGAGACCTTAAATGAAATGTCTCACAAGCTAGGAGATCCAGGTATGAAAAAATAAAAACTTTATTAGTCTTACTGTATTTTACTCTCTTTCAAAAGTAATTTTTATTTCTCTCTGGCTGCACTGGGTCTTCATTGCTTTGTGTAGTCTTTCTCTAGCTACCTCAGGGTACTTCGTTTCACTTCAGATTTTGACTGCTTTGATTCCTCTCATTTTATTATTGTCTTTGAAGTTTCCCTATCTACGTTGAACTAACAAAGACTTTTTCTGTTTGTTTTGGCCCCTCTCTAATGATCCTTGACTGCCTTTCGAGTTGAGCTGGTCAGATTCCCAGCCAAGTTTCCTATCTGGCTTGCCAGCATACTAGGATTTGAGTGGGGAAGAGGAGATGGCTACCATCATAGACGTATGCCTTACTCCAGCCCCCATTTTAGTGAGGCCTCCACACACTCAGCTGGTCTGGGGTCCTCCCAGACACTGTGGCAAGGGGACCAATCACTGAGATATTCAGAACTGGGCTGGGATCTGACGTGGTCTCAGTGCTCTTTGAAAAGACTTTAGCTAGGCCTCCTGTTTTTAGTCTCCTCTTCAACCCACTTCTAGAGGTAGTTTGTATCTTAGAGCACTCTTTGTAGCAAGCACACCGAGTCACTTTCTAATTTTTGATCACTGCTGATGTGGGATTCAGCTTTCTTGAATCTGCTGTTATCAGTTATTCTGATTTTTGGCTTTCATGTTTCTATCATCTCCTTACAAATTCTTAGTTTTGTTTCCTTCTCTAAAATCATATTACTAGAATTTGAGGAGTTAAAAGATTAAACATTTGCTCTGTTTCCTCATCTTAAAATTGCAAATGACAGTGTCTATATTACAGGGTAGTTGTGAGAATTTAATGACTGAATTGATGCAAATTGCTAAGAAAAGTGTCTGACCTGTAGTGCTACACAGTCACTAGCTATTATCATGTTGGGTTCAAGTCTCCTATCTAACTTGGATCCCAACAGTTATTGTCAAGTTCTCTTATTGATTTTTTTACCCTTGTGGTTGGTCCCTAAATATTTTGAAAATTTGCTCCTGTTAGACAAATGTTCTTCAGCATCTACAAATCACTGAGCATTCAAGGTCATCTCATAATTTCTCTCCACTGGTTTCTGATTGTTCTGATTGTATTATATCTGTTATTGGAATTAGAGCATCCCAGTAGGTGGAAGTAGGGCAGTGTTCTTGGACGGATGGCTATGAGTCAGCCTCATACTGTTTTCTTTGATATATATACATTTGACCCTTTAACAACCCAGAGGTTAGGGATATGAGAAAACCCACTTACAGTCCATCCTGTATGTCTGAGGTTCCAGATCCACAAGTTCAGCCCTCAGATTGTATTGTAAAAATCCACGTATAATTGGATCCATGCAACTCAATCCCATGTTAATTAAGGGCTATCTTTTAATTATGAGGCCCAAGATATTACTTTAAAAATGTTAGTAGTATAATAATTTGTGAATATGAAGTGTAATCTTCCAGTGTGTACATCTAACTAAATTATTATGACTGTGTTTTTGCTGAGGCAGCAAAAGAAAGCTAATTTTTATTTTAGGACCATACCTTTTCTCCTTCTTACCAGGTACTTAAACATAACTAAATATAATTTTTCTTTGCCTCCTCCAGGTTTTGTGGTCTTTGCAACACTTGTGGTCATTGTGTCCTTGATATTAATCTTTGTGGTGGGACCTCGCCATGGACAGACAAACATTCTTGTATATATCACAATCTGCTCCGTAATTGGAGCAGTTTCAGTCTCCTGTGCTAAAGGCCTGGGTATTGCTATCAAAGAGCTGTTTGCTGGAAAACCTGTGCTACAACATCCCCTGACCTGGATCCTGCTGCTGAGCCTTATAGTCTGTGTGAGCACACAGATTAACTACCTAAACAGGGCCCTGGACATATTCAACACTTCTATTGTGACTCCAATATATTACGTGTTCTTCACAACATCAGTTTTAACTTGTTCAGCTATTCTTTTTAAGGAGTGGCAAGATATGCCTGTTGATGATGTCATTGGTACTCTGAGTGGTTTCTTTACAATCATTGTCGGAATATTCTTGTTGCATGCCTTTAAAGATGTCAGCTTTAGTCTCTCAAGTCTGCCTGTTTCTTTTTGGAAAGACGAAAAAGCAGTGAATGGCAGTCTTTCTAGTATGTATGAAGTTCTTAATAATAGTGAAGAGAGCTTAACCTGTGGAATTGAACAACACACTGCTGAAAATATCTCCCGAAGAAATGGAAATCTGACAGCTTTTTAGGAAGAAAGATGTAATTAATCTATAACTGTTATAAAAAAGTGAATCTGAGTATCAGAATGTGTCTGAAAAAGCATTGCTCTCAAATGATGTTCTCTAGAGACAATCTTTTTTTTTTTAAAGGTTTCACTAATTTGGACCAAGAAATTACTTATGTTTAAATGATGCTCAATACATGGCCAGTTTCTATTAATATTGTATTATTGTAGAGTTATTTTAAATTTTCCTTCACCAAAATCTAAATGCACTAATGACAGTTTTAGGTCTATAAAAAGGCTTTTTTTCCCCACTGGTGATGCAAGTCTGAAATGTACATTTTTCATGCCCATTCTTATCAATTCCTGATCATTTTAAGGCTTTTTGATTAAAACAAAAACAAAATTAACTCAACACATTATCCTGTAATTTATCTTACCTATAAAAATGACTCCTATTTAATGAATTATTTAAATTTTGAACTATTAATTTAAGAGACACCTAAATTATTAAATGAAGGAAACTTACAAACAAAAAAAGGTAGGAAATCACTGCATGGAAGTACTTCTCAGGCTGGGAGTTGCCACCATGAACATTTGATGGCCTTCCTAGATGACACTTTGTTAAAGCAGCACATCCTTTGTCAGACTACAGCTTGGCTGGTTTTCTTCAGTTACTCTAATCCCTTGATGGCTGGACCCTTGATTACCATTTTACATCAGCTCTTGTACTTTTCCATATATTTTCGTAATGAGTTACATTGTCATTTAGCTCTTCTAACAGCACTGGAAAATAAAGTCAGAATACTAAGATAAATTCTTAAATTTAGCTCACGTTGAAATAAAACTGAAAAGATCTAAGTCTGAATGTTTAGAACAAACAGGGTGTTTGTAAAACATAATTTCTTTGTAGCACTTATTTTTGCTTAAGAGTTTGGACCACTATTTTGGTTTTGTTAAAATGTCCATGAAAAAAATGTTTACACAAAATATCAAACTTGTGCAAAAACTAACAGTGTAATGAACCTCTGTCCAGCTTCAAAACCTGTCATCAATTGGCCTCAAAAATACAACTCATTCCCACCTAGGTAGGAAGAACTTAGGCCTGTTGCTCCTGCCCACAGTCACAAAGCTTGGTCTACTGTGTAAGTAGCCACCCATGGGAGCGTCACTGTTCACTGGCCTTATCAGGGCAGAGTTGACACTTTTCCAGGCTCTGAAACATGTTCCATTTTCCCAATATTTTATTATTGATCTTCTAAGGAGCCTCTGTAGACATTTTTTTCCTAACTGCCTCTCTCCATGTAATTTTAATACCACAGATATACTCTATATTTGCTTATGTACAAAACCGTGACTATATCTGTGCTTTGTACACAACAGATGAAAACCAATTTTCACCCCTTTGGGTGTGATATTGCCCTCATTGAGAATGCATAGCTTTATAGTAATAAATTTGTAATTATTTAACATCTTATGGCACTTAAAATTTTTATTTAGTTTATAATTGTTATAAAACTCATGAATTATTTAAATTTACTCATTAAACTTAATTTTTCATCATATTCTATACTTCCATTATAGGGTAAGCACAGATATTACCTCTTAACCAGCAGGAGAATACTGGCCCCAGGGTTATTATTTCACATTACCACAAGCAACATTTTTAGGTTACTTTTTCTAAAACAGTTCTGTTTTATCTTAAGGTTAAACAGTAAAACCAAGTAATTCACAGACTTTATTTTTGGTGCCATAGATAATGCGCCTGGACTTTGCTATTAATGTTTTTAAAACCATATAGAAGTTACCATCATGATCTTGTCCCTTCCTTCATGGCTGCAGGTGACCTGGCCTCCTAGCCTGGTTTGTGCACTCGAGAAAGTAGGGAAAGTACTTTACCAAAGCCAGGGCGCACAGAGTCACAGTAAATGAAGGAATACAAACAGGTTCCATTATTTTTATTTCTGTAACCTTTAAATCCTGTCACAAACTAGATTTTGTTATAGCTGGGTTTAGTAGAAATAGAGAAATCAAGTTCACTATTTTTTGAAAGACACAAAAAGGAAAAGGGAAATGACTTAGAAAAGGTTTTCATTAAAAAACCAGAAAAATCCCTCAACAAAAGCTAATCATTAAGTTTAATTCTAATTGGTAATGGATTTTATTACAATTAGCTGGTATTAAGCTTCTTGCTTAAATTCACAGATCTTTCCTTAAATGTTACAGGATAAATGGAGAACTCAGCAGCACTTCATGACATAGCTAGCTGTTGGAACATTCCACAAAAAAAATGGAAAATGATTTTGTAAGAACATGATGGCAACAATCTGCAGTCAACATTCTCAGATTTTCTAATTACCAAAAGTATATACAATTTTAGTGTAGAAAAATAAGTCAATTTTATAAAATCAAGCTTTTAGATTGAAAAGCACCCCCTTATTTTGACAGGCACAGAGATACTGAAAAATAGTTCCCCAAAATCCCACTAAATAGTTTATGGAGAGAAAAACATGCCTTTCTAGATCTTAAATGCAGTCAGTACTGGAACTCTTCAAAAACAGGAGATACACACTCCCTCAGCTACTGGCCAGGGACTGGTGGATAGGTGGCTGAAAGCAGCGGACGTGTTCCACAGGTGTGCTCTCTCCATCACCTGACTTTAAGTACTTGTCCAAGATAGTGATTATCTCATCATTTAGAATCTGGAACTTGCGAATTCTTTCCACCATCTTCTTCAAAGGCTACAACAATTAAAATTAGGATAGCTGTCATTTATTCTTCATGCTTCAAAATACCTCAGGATTTTCATATTAGAAAAATTACAGCTAACTATTGATATATACCATCTCTTTACTGCAACATTTCTCTGTTGGTTTCATGCTACTGTAGATTCATGTGTAAAACTTATAGACCTGTTTATTCAACAGACAGGTATTGAGAACTATGGTGTCCTAAGAGCTAGAAATCTGAAGATGAAGCCCAGTAACTAACACAACACAAGTAATTTCCAGTTCTTGTGGACAGGGTGCTTTGATAGACCCTTCTGCTATAATGGGCTTCCCTCATATCTCAAAGAATCTGCCTGCAATGCAGGAGAGCTAGGTTCAATCCCTGGGTTGGGAAGATCCCCTGGAGAAGGGAAAGGCTACCCATTCCAGTATTCTGGCCTGGAGAATTCCATGGATTATTGGGGTCTCAAATAGTCGGACAAGACTGGGCAACTTTCATGTCACTTCACTTCCTGCTGTAACAGAACTATATTAAAAAACTACACAAAAACGAAAACAGAACAAACTTTAAAGTCTATTCCAGTTTAAAGCACTGCTGGTTTTGCCTATGCAAGAAGTGAAAAAAGCCAGGCTCCTAAGAGACAGACGCTACCAGCAAGGGTGGGATGAGGAGACAGGCTGGGCTTTAAGCAAAGTGGACTGCACTCCAAGGCTCTCCACCAAGCCTGGACCTCTTAGGAAGTTAAAAGTGGTTCCACATTGGTAATAACTGGGAATGAGCAGTCAATGGAAATCCTGGGAGAAAGGCATCCCAAATTAAGTTCAACCAAACAAAAGCTGCCAAATAAAAATCCAATAAACATTTCAGAGTTTCAGATACCCCTTGAGGTCTTGGAACTGAAAAGTAAAGACTATATGATAACATTTCTTTATGCATTTAGACTAGATGTATAAAGAAACAAAAGTGGAAAAAATTCTGTGAAGATAAAATTTATCAGTTCCTACCAAGATGTGAAGAAGGAAATCAACATTTTAAAAATAAACTAGTGACTTTCAAAAGTTAAAAACAGCAGATCACACCGAGGTTAAGTCAGTGCTTGGGTACAGCCCAGACAGCCAAGGAAATGGAGGTATGGGAGGTAGAGTAGCCCCTAAGATGTCCATGTTCCAGTCCCTGGAACCTGTAAATGTGTTACTTTCCAATAGCAAAGGGGACTTTGCAAATATAGTTAGGTGGTTACAGACTTTAAAATAGGAAAAGTAGGATGGATTACCCAGGTGGATCCAATCTAATCATACAAGAAGAGAACTTTCTCCAGCTGGAGACAGCAGAGACGTGGCACAAAATTAAATTAGAAGATTAGTAGCGTGAGAGAGACTTGATCACGTTGGCTGGAAGAGGCCATGTGGAAAGCATGAGAAGGGATGTGAACTAAATAACCAGTAAGGAAATGGAGACCTTAGTTCTCCAATGAAACGGAGCTGAATGGAGCCAACCACCTGAGTGAGTCTGGAAGTAGATCCATAACTAGAGGCTCCAGAAGGGAACACAGCCCTACAGACACATTGATAGTGGCCTTGTGAAACTGTAAATGGAAGACCCAGCTGAGCCATGCTCTTCCCGACCTCTCACGCAGAAAACTGAGAGATGTTAAGTACCGCACAATTGCACTGATCTCACACACTAGCAAAGCAATGCTCAAAAGTCTCCAAGCCAGGCTTCAGCAATATGCGAACCATATACTTCCAGATGTTCAAGCTGGTTTTAGAAAAGGCAGAGGAACCAGAGATCAAATTGCCAGCATTCGCTGGATCGTCAAAAAAGCAAGAGAGTTCCAGAAAAACCTCTATTTCTGCTTTATTGATTATGCCAAAGCCTTTGACTGTGTGGATCACAATAAACTGTGGAAAATTCTGAAAGAGATGGGAATACCAGACCACCACCTGCCTCTTGAGAAACCTGTATGCAGGTCAGGAAGCAACAGTTAGAACTGGATATAGAACAGACTGGTTCCAAGTAGGAAAAGGCGTATGCCAAGGCTATATATTGTCACCCTGCTTATTTAACTTATATGCAGAGTACATCATGAGAAACGCTGGGCTGGTTGAAGCACAAGGTGGAATCAAGACTGTCAGGAGAAATATCAATAACCTCAGATATGCAGATGACAGTACCCTTATGGCAGAAAGTAAAGAACAACTAAAGAGCCTCTTGATGAAAATGAAAGAGGAGAGTGAAAAAGTTGGCTCAAAGCTCAACAGTCAGAAAACTAAGATCACGGCATCCGGTCCCATCACTTCATGGCAAATAGATGGAGGAACAGTGGAAACAGTGGCTAACTTTATTTTGGGGGGTTCCAAAATCACTGCAGATGGTGATTGCAGCCATGAAATTAAGACACTTAAACTCCTTGAAAGCAAAGTTATGACCAACCTAGACAGCATATTAAAAAGCAAAGACATTACTTTGTCAACAAAGGTCTGCCTAGTCAAGGCTATGGTTTTTCCAGTAGTCATGTATGGATGAAGGTTGGACTATAAAGAAAGCTCAGCACCAAAGAATTGATGCTGTTGAACTGTGGTGTTGGGGAAGACTCCTGAGAGTCTCTTGGAATACATGGAGATCCAACCAGTCCATCTTATAGGAGATCAGTTCTGGGTGTTCACAGGACTGATGTTGAGGCTGAAACTCCAATATTTTGACCACCTGATGCGAAGAGCTGACTCATTTGAAAAGTCCCTGTTGGGGACTTTTCCCATGTTGGGAAAGATTGAAGGCAGGAGAAGGGGATGAGAGAGGATGAGATGGTTGGATGGCATTACCAACTCAATGGACATGGGTGTGGGTGGACTCCAGGAGTTGGTGATGGACAGGGAGGCCTGGCATGCTGCAGTCCATGGGACAGAAAACTGAGAGATGTTAAGTACCGCACAATTGCACTGATCTCACACACTAGCAAAGCAATGCTCAAAAGTCTCCAAGCCAGGCTTCAGCAATATGCGAACCATATACTTCCAGATGTTCAAGCTGGTTTTAGAAAAGGCAGAGGAACCAGAGATCAAATTGCCAGCATTCGCTGGATCGTCAAAAAAGCAAGAGAGTTCCAGAAAAACCTCTATTTCTGCTTTATTGATTATGCCAAAGCCTTTGACTGTGTGGATCACAATAAACTGTGGAAAATTCTGAAAGAGATGGGAATACCAGACCACCACCTGCCTCTTGAGAAACCTGTATGCAGGTCAGGAAGCAACAGTTAGAACTGGATATAGAACAGACTGGTTCCAAGTAGGAAAAGGCGTATGCCAAGGCTATATATTGTCACCCTGCTTATTTAACTTATATGCAGAGTACATCATGAGAAACGCTGGGCTGGTTGAAGCACAAGGTGGAATCAAGACTGTCAGGAGAAATATCAATAACCTCAGATATGCAGATGACAGTACCCTTATGGCAGAAAGTAAAGAACAACTAAAGAGCCTCTTGATGAAAATGAAAGAGGAGAGTGAAAAAGTTGGCTCAAAGCTCAACAGTCAGAAAACTAAGATCACGGCATCCGGTCCCATCACTTCATGGCAAATAGATGGAGGAACAGTGGAAACAGTGGCTAACTTTATTTTGGGGGGTTCCAAAATCACTGCAGATGGTGATTGCAGCCATGAAATTAAGACACTTAAACTCCTTGAAAGCAAAGTTATGACCAACCTAGACAGCATATTAAAAAGCAAAGACATTACTTTGTCAACAAAGGTCTGCCTAGTCAAGGCTATGGTTTTTCCAGTAGTCATGTATGGATGAAGGTTGGACTATAAAGAAAGCTCAGCACCAAAGAATTGATGCTGTTGAACTGTGGTGTTGGGGAAGACTCCTGAGAGTCTCTTGGAATACATGGAGATCCAACCAGTCCATCTTATAGGAGATCAGTTCTGGGTGTTCACAGGACTGATGTTGAGGCTGAAACTCCAATATTTTGACCACCTGATGCGAAGAGCTGACTCATTTGAAAAGTCCCTGTTGGGGACTTTTCCCATGTTGGGAAAGATTGAAGGCAGGAGAAGGGGATGAGAGAGGATGAGATGGTTGGATGGCATTACCAACTCAATGGACATGGGTGTGGGTGGACTCCAGGAGTTGGTGATGGACAGGGAGGCCTGGCATGCTGCAGTCCATGGGGTTGCAAAGAGTCGGACACGACTGAGTGACTAAACATGTATAGACATGTCTAATGAAATCCCCAAATGGAAAAAAACACTAAAATATTTGAAAAGATAATAAGTATTTTCTGGAATTCAATTACAAAGAATCCATAAAATGACAAACACAAAAAGATCTTTAATGAAGCTGGAAGATTTGAAGAGTATGCCAATATACTGAAAATGCAGATCTTACAGGCTCTATAATATGAAGTAGATCTACATACCTTGAAAATAGGAAAATGGAATCAGACTCCTTTGCTTACTAAATCTATTTAGATTAATTTGGGGAGTGAAAAGAAAGTTTCATTTGGTGGCATCTTTTGTCCTCAGATGAGAAATATTCATAAGGGAAAAAAAACAAAAACTTTAAATAAATAGAAAATGTCTGTCTTTGTGAAGCTTCCACGTACCACATTTTTGATGATTTCGTCTTTGCCATCGTGTTTCTGGACTTTGAGCAGATGGTAGCAGAAATCCAGCACAGCAAAGCGGCGCTGCTGCCCAAGCAGCGCAATGATCATGCAGCCAGCCCAGTGGAGCCCATCGCCAAAGCACTGCCTGGAGACGAGAAGCAGGAAGTGGAACGGGCGACCAGATGCCAGCAGCCAAACCACCTGTGTGTTCCACAGGGTATGATGAGCAGAGCTGTATCCCTGGTTTGGTAAAAATCTCTTTGGGGTTCCTCTGGCAAACTGTTTCTGAACCTCTTTTTAGATCAAGGCCCCGCCATGAACAATGAGTTCATGAAGTGTTGGTGGTTCTCCTGTCTAGCAAAATACACACCTGACTTGCATAAGTTTCCGTGAGTTCAGAAAACTCCAGAAGCCAGCCCTGAAGCATTTCCTAGGCATCACGTAACAGCCCCTACTTAACTTGCTTTATTGCAGCTCAGCAATATGGGGATCCATTTCCAGAGGAAAGTGGTTCTCTGCATGAGCCTAACACCAGCTTCTCTCCCACCTCCCCTCCCTAGCACTCACTTACTCGACTGTAAATTCGTGTGTTCCCACAGGAATGCAGTAGACAAACTGCATGGCACTCCACAGTCTGTGAAACTCAACACAGTCATCTACGTGCATGACCCCATTGCTGGGCAGAGGCCCACGCCATATGGAGTCGTCCAGAAAGGTCCGGATCCGAGTCAGGATGACCTCAAACATGGACAGGCCACAGCAGAGACGCTCCTTTGTCAGCAGGTCCCCCTCTCTTGCTATTGCAATTTGCTGTAAAAAGGACAAAATGTCAGAGGCATGGCAGGCAGCTAGAATGCTGAAGTGGAAGTACTCTGACATTGTTTTTGACTCACTGGAAACTATCACACCTTGCAGAGGAGGGTTTTTAAAAATAAACCAATAAAATACATCAGCTATTACTTATATGTCTTATCAAACTAAACAGAATTGTTAAGCACAGTTGTTCCTAAGGGAGAGATTTATCTTGTGAGGACATTTGGTTTTCATAGCTTGTGAATCTAGTGGCATCTTGTGGGTAGAGGCCAGGGATGCTGCTAAATGTCCTACAATTCATAGGACAGTCCTCCCAACAAAGAATTATCTCATCCAAAATGGCAAGAGGTTGAGAGACTCTTATGTAGCTAGTTTAAGTTCCTCCCTACCTCCTGTTCTTAAAAACCTATGAGAAAGCTTTCTTCATCAAGGGATGGACAACAAAAACAGAGATGTTAACTGCCCATGTCTCACTGCCAGGTGATGTTCTGCATCCTTTCACGTGTTAGCTCATTCAAACTTCCCAGCCACTTTGTGACAAGGTCCTATTATAAAACTCATTTGGAAAACTCAGGCTTGAGTAGCTGAGCAGGCCTATGCAATCTTTTGATGCTTTAGGACTAGGTCTCACCCAGAGTCCATCAACCGTGCCAATGACCAGCCCAACTGGGTGCCCAGCTCACAGCAGCATATTGCATTACCTGTGGAGTTCCCAGTCTTTCGATCAGAGGGACAAGGTGCAGTGGGGCGTACTTTGATTCTAGTCTTTCATTTTGGCATCAAGTCTCTCTCCCTCTATGGTGGAAAAAAAATATTTTATACTCTATTCCTTGTATGAATAACAACTGCATAAGTTTAATTTTGTAAAAAAAAGAAAAACCCAAATGAAAAATATTTAACATTATGCATAGAGGTTCTCTTTGAAAACTCTTTTATGGAACTGGCTAATCTGCCATTTTAACTCAGACAGAGAACTGAATCTTTGCTCAATATTCAAACTTTTAAAAACTTACTGAAAAATCCAAATGTAGTCAAAAACAGCACAGTACAATGAATCCTCTGTGACTATCTGTTGCTATAATCATGAGCTCATGGCATTCTTCTTTCATATATACCCAATACCCCTGCTCCCATGCTATTCTGCATTTCCATTCTAAATACTTCCTTTATTCAATATTCATTTAACTATATTATATTACTTCCAGGATATGAATGAACAGGAAACAAACTCAAAGCTGGCTTTTTAACTAAAGACAACTCTCTGGCAACACAGATGTTGTGTCCCTACCTTGGTCAGAGGACTGGCTCACCTTTCACATGGACCCTTGGCAAGATGTTCTGGAAAGGGGCTGCGTGCAGCAGGTCACATACTTCTTCTAGAGACTAGAACAATGAAAAAGAAGGCTGCATGAAGAAGCTTATCTCACAGTTAAGATGGACAAAGAAATCGGATGCTGAACACAAGACACATCTTTGTCATTTTGTGTAAAATAAACACTGCAAGCAGACTGCCCAACAGGAGTCTCTGTTGGTGGAACTGTCCCTCGCTGTTCTGTCCAGTGGCTACCAGCAACATGTGATTAAGTACTTGCAATGTGGCTAAGGAACTGAATTTTCATTTTTAGTTACTCAGTTTTCATTTTGATTAAACACAGACCAGAGATCAAACTGAAAAAGCAAGAAAATTCCAGAGAAACAACTACTTCTGTTTCATTGACTACACCAAAAGCCTTTGACTGTGTGGATCACAAGAAACTGGAAAATTCTTAAAGAGATGGGAATACCAGACGACCTTAACTGCCTCCTGAGAAATCTGTATGCAGGTCAAGAAGCAACAGTTAGAACTGGACATAAAACAATGGACTGGTTCAAAACTGGGAAAGGAGTATGTCAAGGCTGAATACTGTCACCCTGCTTGTTTAACTTATATGCAGAGTACAACATGCAAAATGCCAGGCTGGATGAAGCACAAGCTGGAATTAGGACTGCCTGGAGAAGTATGAATAACCTCAGATATGAAGATGACAAAGATGACACTACCCTTATGGAAAAAAGCAAAGAGGAACAAAACAGCCTCTTGATGAGAATGAAAGAAGAGAGCGAAAAAGCTGGCTTAAAACTCAACATTCAAAAAACGAAGATTATGGCATCCGGAGCCATCACTTCATGGGAAATAGATGAGGAAACAGTGGAAACAGTGACAGACTTTATTTTCTTGGGCTCCCAAATCACTGCAGATGGTAACTGTAGTCATGAAATTAAAAGACACTTGCTCCTTGTAAGAGAAGCTATGACCAACCTAGACAGTGTATTAAAAAGCAGATTGTGATTACTTTAATGACAAAGGTCCATCTAGTTAAAGCTATGGTTTTTCCAGTAGTCATGTATAGATGTGAGAGTTGGACTGTGAAGAAAGCTGAGTGCTGAAGAATTGATGCTTTTGAACTGTGGTGTTGGAGAAGAAGACTCTTCAGAGTCCCTTGAACTGCAAGGAGATCCAACCAGTCCATCCTAACGGAAATCAATCCTGAGTATTCATTGGAAGGACTGATGTTGAAGCTGAAACTCCAATACTTTGGCCACCTGATGCGAAGAGCTGATTCACTGGAAAAGACCCTGATGCTGGGAAACATTGAAGGAAGGAGAAGGGGACAACAGAGGATGAGATGGTTGGATGGCATCACTGACTGGATGGACATGAGTCTGAGCCAGATCTGGGAGTTGGGGATGGACAGGGAGTGCTGCAGTCCATGTGGCTGCAAAGAGTCAGACACGACTGAGCAATTGAACTGAAACACAGACAGCACTGAGCACAGTTCCTTTGTCTTTAGGGTCTCTCAGCTATCCCTGCAGAGCCAGGAAGCAGGTGCCTCCTTTGTAAACAAAGAACAGGAGGCAGAAGAAAGGGGCACCATTGGCCATTCCCCACTGAGCCTAAAACAAGAGTCTGAGCAGTCACTCTGAACCTGTTGTTGGATCACAAATTCCTTCAAACAGGCAATAAAACCCCACACTACATAAAACCTGTTCTCCAGAACAATGCAATGCAGGAAGAAAGCTTACTTCCAATATCCAGGGGTTTCACAACATCTAAAACTCCACCATGAACCCAAAAAATGGTCAAGAAGGGTGCCCTTCCCTAGTTGGAGGGCCCATAAACAAGGGGAACTCCTTAGACAGCAGTGTGCTCACCACAGGGCAAAAAGACAGGAAATGAGAATGGGCTCTCCTGCCTTCCACTCTACATCCATCCTGAAATCTTGATAAAACAAACTGCTAAACAAAGAAATGGTTATCAGAGAATCAAAACATACTGACTGCTAAGAGTTTCCTTTCTGAGGATCTCTGCAAAGACGACTGCAAAACTAAGCGCAAGAGGAGGAGAAGGCTTTCTGTACCCATCATGTAAAGGTCCTGTCATCGCCTAACAGAAGCCTGGAAGAGCAGTCAGTCAACCAGCCCTGCCCTTCCAGAACCCTCCAAAAGGAGGCTGACCCCCTCCTTCATACCTCCTGTGCCCAAGTCCAGAAAGAACACAAGCTCTTTGTACAGAAGGAAGGCATCAGACGGTGAAGAACTACCAGGCAAACACAGACTAGAGCGTAATGTCTGGGGAGTATCACGCAGCTGGAAAAGGCTGATGACTGTCACCATTACTAATGTGGAATGACCTCCAGATTTACTGTCAAGTGAAAAAGGGAATGCGGAGATGGGTGTGGATATAGATGAGATACTGCACTATACGTATGTGTTCAGGAAAAGTGATACGTGAAGGGACTTTTCCTCTATTAAATATTGCAAATTCATGATGAGTGATTACTATTTACAGGAATTTCCCCTCACTTATCCTGCGTATTTACGTGAAAGATTCAGTTCTCCCTCAGCTGTTCCTGGAGCAAGGCTGCCCTGGACACCAGCTCCTTGGGGAGCTGCCTGTTGGCCCAGTACCACCAGGCCTGCTGCCGGGAGCAGCTGGGCTGAGTTGCAGGCAGTGGCACAGCAAGGGCCTGGAGCTGCCCGCCTCTGGCACCACATGGAAAAGGTCTTCTGCGAGGAGAGTGGCAGAGTAGAGTCTGGAAGATGTCCTCGCCAGAGCTGTACCCTGCACCCAAGCTTGGGCTCCCTGACGTGAGAGCCAGTGTATCTTCTTCGAGTAGCCAGGGGTAAGGTGCCTTGCCCAGTGGCTCAGCCCCTCAGGCCTGCAGTCTGACTGCCGCACCCTGCACAGTGTCTGGAACACCCTGGCCCAGGTCCTTGCAAACACACCTTGCCTCTGCCTAGGTGTCAAGGCTCCAGAGAGAGAAGAGACTGCTTTAAGAAGTAACAGAGCAAAGATCTCCCCAGATAGAGCTAGAAATGTAACACAACTCCCACTGAAATGTCAGTGTGCTTTTTCAGGATATTTGGCCCAAACTTATTCTCATACTTTCAGAGCAGAGCAAAGATCCACAAAGAGGTAGCATGTACTTGAAGAAGAATAAGGTAAGGAGCATGTCCTACCAGGGGTTAACACTTTAGTTAGAGCTACCATGAGTAAGACAACATGTTAGAAGCCATGGACAGACACAGACTAGTAGAATGAGCAAGAAAACCAAGAGACAGACTAGCACATCCATATGAAGTGGAGGATGACAGAGGGATACTGCTGACCAACAGGGAAAGGAGTCTTCCTTCAGTCACTGGAGAAGGGACAACTGAGGACCCAGGAGGAAAATAGAATCTTCACCCACATCTCACATTACACACAAAAACCAACTCCAGAAGGAGTATAAACTTTAATGTAGAAACAAAACCTAAAATCTTTAGAAGAAAATATGAAAGAATGTCTTTATGATTCCTAGAGAGGAAAGGACTTCTTTGAAGAGAGACGAGAAGTGCTTGTACACAAGAACCATAGAAAAGACACTATAGTCAAATTTGGAGTATCAGTTTCTCAAACATTGCCACTATTAGAGTGAAAAGACAAGCTAAAATCAGGGCTTCCTTGGCGGTTCAGTGGTAAAGAATCCACCTGCCAATACAGGAGACACAAGTTCGATACCAGGGTCGAAAAGATCCCCTGGAGAAGTAAATGGCAACCCACTGCAGTATTCTTGCCTGGAGAATCCCATGGACAGGGGAGCCTGGTGGGCTGTAGTCCATGAGGTCACAAAAAAGAATTGGACACGACTGAGGGATACACAACAGTACTAGCACAGAAGATACACAAGTTGTAGTAAAATGGACAAGATACAAATGGAACATTTAACACGAGAGCCCAGCAGCAGGGAAGACGTCCTACTCCACAGTCCTCACTGAAAGGCAGAGTGAGGCCATCTCAAGAGGGCTCTGGGTGCAGAGCGATAATCAGCTGACGTGACCTACAGGGACAGAGGGAGAGGCCGAAGGACATGCCAGCAGGCAGGCAGTGGGATTGCAGGTGCCCACGCGTGATTTCTTGGTGCTGCTGGGCTCCTAGTGCTTGCTTGCTTATGCTGTCCACCTCAGCAGGCATGGGCCATGTGTACCTATTTCAATGTAAAAAATTAAAATTCAATGACATTTAAAACTCTGTTCTTTAGTCACATGGAGCCCCACTCTGAGGTCTCAACAGCCTCAGCTATGGAATCTTCATCACAAACAGTTCTCCCAGGCAGCAGCTTTATACACTATGTATATGTCATATATGTTAATTTAGATGCAGTAAATACTATATAATAAAACATTCTTACAACAGTCACATAGTAAAACATTCTTAAATGAACTACTGCATTTTTGTTCTTCAATTGTAGGGAACAAATTCAAAAGTCTAAATAATCATGAAAAAAGAAAACTGCTTTATAACATTTGCTCTCCTTCCTCCATTAAATAACGCCACTAAATCAAGCGCCTGAAGAACGGCCTTTTCCGTCATCCATGAGGAGGAAGGGGCTTGGCAGGATGCAGGCCGTGGCGGCGCTGGACACTCACCAGGCTCTGCTCTATGAGCAGGCAGAAGAGCACAGCGTTGCCCACCTCCCGCAGGTTCTGGAAGCACACCGTTTTCAGCTCCGCATACTCCACTATGTCCTTTAGCTGGTGGTGGAAGAACTCCAGGATGCCTGAAGTGGGAGAGAATGAATGTGGGACTGGGAGAGGCTAGAGGGAGGGAGCGTGACTGTGCGCAGCCTGGGGTCTACAGCCAGGAGCACCTGTGCTGGCAGAAGACTCTGACACTGCCATCCTGCCCACCAAGGAAATGGATCCTGGTCCTCAGCTCCAAAGCCTGTCAGCCCAGTCCAGGTCCAGCTTGTTTTTCCGTGCTTTGCAGATATTGTGTTATTTTCACAAACTGAAGGTCTGTGGCACTCCTGTGTCAAACAAATCTATAGGTGCCATCTTCCCCATAGCATCTGTTCACTTCATGTTTCTATATCAGATTTTGATAATTCCCGCAGTATTTTAAATGTTTTCATCATTTTATATTTGTCATGGTGATCCGGGATCTTTGATGTTATTATTGCAAAAAGGTCACAACTTGTTCAAGGTTCAGATAATGGTTAGCATTTCTTAGCAATGACCTGTTTTAAAGTAAGATACTTAGTTTTATTTATTTATTTATGGCTGTGTGGGCCTTCATTGCTGCACTCAGGCTTTCTCTAGTTGTGGAGCAGGAATACTCCTCATTGCAGTGTGCGGGCTTCTCATTTGGGTGGCTTTTCTTTTTCTGGAGCACGGGCCCAGAGTGAGGGCTCAGCGGCTGTGGCACACCGTCTTAGTTGTTTCAGGGCATGTGGGATCTTCCTGGGCCGGGGATCAAATCCGTGTCCCCTGCATTGGCAGGCGGATTCTTTACGACTGGACCACCAGGGAAGTCCAAGATATGGATGTTTTAAAAGGCATACCTTGTGTTACTGCACACTTAATAGACTATAGCATAGTACAAACATAACTTTGTGTGCATCAGGAAATAAAATTCATATGGCTTGCTTTATTGTGATAATTTGCAGCTGGGTGGAACCAGATCTGCAATATCTCTGAGGTCTGTGTATACCTTCAGAGGAGGCATCACGTTGCAATAAATGAGCAAGACCACAGTCATCCCCAGCAGAGGTAGAAATGGTATTTGATAAAATTCAAAATCCCTTCACAGGCATAGAAAGGAACATATTTAATCTAATAAAGGACATCTACAAAACCAGAGTATATAACATCATACTCAGTAGTGAATCTGCATGCCTTCTCCCAGAGCTCCAGAGAAAGACAGTGCATCTTCACCACTCTCCTGGAGGTTCTGGATGTTGTCATAAGGCAGGAAAAGACAAGAAGCATAAAGTCTAGGAAGCACTCTATCCATTCACTGCTGACACAGTCAAAATCCCCGAGCTGACTCCAGAATTTATAGTTATATAGAAGACCCAGAACAGGCAAAACAACACTGAGAAAAATGCTGGATACTTAAAGAGATTTCAAACCTCTCATCCCATCAGGTCAGGCCCTGAGTGCTGTTCCACAATGACCCCACAGCCCTGCCTGCCTGAGAGACCATCCTTTCCTCTTGGTGGTCCACCCACAATGAGCATGAGCGTGGGGGTACTTCCAGCAACATGGCACTATCCCCACAGTGGTGCCACGCCAGCTGGGTGAGGACATGTGGAAACCAGCCTGGAAGTCCACAGCTCTCCTGCAGACCAGCTTGGATTTGGCTTAAATGGCTTTGTCTTTGACATTTAAAATATCCCCTTCTAATAAGGATCTGAGCACCAGTTTTATTATCCCAACATTACTTGTCTACTTTCTGAGATTTCCCTAAGCCAGGAGAGACCAATGGTTATTCCCTTCCCAGTGGTCAAGTGGGTCACCTCACTGTCTCCTCAAACACCAACAGCAGCCCTGGGTGGTGCCAGGAACACCAGGGGCTCAACTATCCCAGCCAACTGCCTATCAGGACAGTATCTCACCGGTGACCAACAAGATAGTTTTCCAGCTTTCAATAAAGTATTAACAGATATGAGATAAAAGGCAGCTCTGTTAACAGACAAGGGTTCTTGTCATTCAATTTTATCACAAACAAAGCTCTCTGAGTCATGAAGGTTATCCATGTGGAAAGCCCCAAATCCACTCTGGTCAGCTCACAGAGGTTCGTCTGGCACCCCAAAGACCACATCTGCTGGAGGGTCCTGCAGCTGGCCAATCAGTGAGATAGGAGGCTGCCGGGCAGAGACAGACAAGCCGCACTGTCAGGGAAGTGGGGCCCTGCCCGGGATCCCTGGCAGCCTGGGCTGCCGAAGACTAGCAGGCAGTTGGACCAGGCAGTGGCACTCCCTGCCTCCCCCATCACTGATTTGCAAGATCCTGGTATTGCAGGAGAGCCGAGGTACACAGGGTTCACAGCACTGTCAGCCCCCACCCAGCTCTCCTACCCCTGACACCTGCTCTTGGTTGAAAGGCTGGTTTGTTCTGTGGGAAACAATCAGGTGCTGGTTGGACTTCCCACCTTCTCCCACTTGGGGAAGGCAGATCTGATCCTTACCAGTAATTTCCAACTTGATTTCCCTTAAGTGACCTAGGGCTGACACTGCCCCTCCCGTTACGCCCCACAGGGATGCTGTGCTCACCCGGGGAGCCGTACTCGTGTCGCGGCAGCCGGCAGACCTTGGGCATCACCTCCATCAGCGTCTTCACATACTGTAGGATTGTGCCTTGCAGCTGTGAGAAAGATCTGTGTCAACCACCAGCCACATTACCTTGCAGGCTGTCGGTGCGATGGGGACTTTTGAAAACAAATGTTAGTAAAATGCACGGTAATGAACCCGGACTGAGAATCACTTTGGTTGGAAAGGAAACTTCACACATAGAAGGAGTGGGCAGCCCCTCGCCACAGAGCAACTGGGTGCGGAACCCTCCCCCCAACCCTGGGAAGGAAGCCCACCAGAGGGAAGCATACCAGGCTCTTGACCACTTTCAGCAGCTCTTCCATGACCACTGCAATGCCCTGGTAGCCGAGCAGCCGGCAAATGACCTGGAAGTGCGGGGGCCCCACGAAGTTCCGGTAGCTCCCATAGATGCTCGAATAGGCCAGGTTTAAAGCCTGGGGGCAGAGAACATTAGTGCTTGATGAAGCTGTCAGGTCTTCAGTAGCTCCATGCACACATGAAAATGAAGAATCCACATCTACATGCATTAGCACACAGTGGATCTAGAGAACCTGTCAGACTGCCCTTCCTTGGTATCTGTGTTTTCAACCTGAAGATATGAAAACAAGCTCGCTAAAATGGAAGGAAGAAAACAAAACCACTTGGTCTTCCAACATTTATTAAACTGCCAGTCCTACAGAAGATATTTTGAGTTCCTGGAATGAGAAATGAATGTATCTTAGAACCTCACTGCTGCCCCCATATTACTGCTGCCCATCTCCTAAGGGAGATGCTCGACAGTAGGTTCTGATGGGACAGTGAGTATCAGGGAGCTGGAGACCGCAGGCCCCGCATGGTGGGCAGGCAAGAAAGTAAGGCAGGGTCGTTTCTGGTAAGATAAGGCCTCCCAGTTTGCCTAAGGACACAGGTGCACACCCATCAGGGAAACTCCTGATGTTAAGCATTCAGTGCTATGTATTTCACTCTCAGCACCTCTTTAGCTGCACCCTGCAAGTTTTGATTTACTTCCTTTGCGACTTCCTCTTGCCCTAAGGATCATTTAGAAATATGTTAATTTCAGTGTCTGGAGATTTTCTTGTCATCTCTTTGTTACTGATTTCAAGTTTGAGTTCACTGTGGTCAGATAACACTCTGTAATATTTTGATTCTTTGAATTCTGTTGAGGTTGTTTTCAGTTCAGTTGAGTTCAGTTGCTCAGTCGCATCCGACTCTTTGCGACCCCATGAATCGCAGCACGCCAGGCCTCCCTGTTCACCACCATCTCTCGAAGTTCACTCAGACTCACGTCCATCGAGTCCGTGATGCCAACCAGCCATCTCATCCTCTGTCATCCCCTTCTCCTCCTGCCCCCAATCCCTCCCACCATCAGAGTCTTTCCCAATGAGTCAACTCTTCGCATGAGGTGGCCAAAGTACTGGAGTTTCAGCTTTAGCATCATTTCTTCCAAAGAAATCCCAGGGTTGATCTCCTTCAGAATGGACTGGTTGGATCTCCTTGCAGTCCAAGGGACTCTCAAGAGTCTTTTCCAACACCACAGTTCAAAAGCATCAATTCTTTGGCACTCAGCCTTCTTCACAGTCCAACTCTCACATCCATACAAGGTTGTTTTAATGCCCAGTATATGCCAAGGTTGCTTTAATACCCAGGATATGGTCTCTCTTGAGAATGCTCCATGGGTACTTGAAAAGAATGTGTGTTCTGCTATTGTAAGTGTTCTACACATGTCCATGAGATCCTGTTGGTTGATGGTGTTCATTCTTCTTTATTGCTGATTTTCTGTATACTTATTCTTTTGATTACTAAGTGAGAGGAAAGTTGACCTCCCCAATTACAACTATAGAGTTGTTCATTGCTCCTTTCACTTATGTCAGTTTTTACTTCAAGTATTTTGAAACTGTTGTTTGGCGCATAAACATTTCGGATTGCTATATCTTCTTGGTTGCTTGACCTTCTTCTCATTATGTTATGTCCCTCCCTCTTTGCCCCTGATGTGTGGTACATCTTTTTCCATCCTCTTACTTTTAATTTACTTATATCATTGACTTGAAGTGAGTTTCTTATGCAGTCGTACTTTTTAATCCACAGTCTCTGCCTTTGAACTGTCTTTAGACTACTTACAAATAATACATTTACAAATAATATAATTACTGATTTTTCATAAGCTCTTTCTTCTTCTCTTTCTGTGGGTCACTTAGACATTTTCTGGAATTCTGTTGTGATGTAACTGTGGTAGTTTTGAGAGCATCTCTTTGCACAGGTCTTTCAGTGATGTTCCAAGTTTTACATTATATGTTATGTGAGTTAACCTATGAGCTTCCCTGGTGGTTCAGACAGTAAAGAATCTGCCTGCAATGCAGGAGAGCCAGGTTCGATCCCTGGGTCAAGAAATCCCCTGGAAAAGAGAATGGCTACCTAATCCAGTATTCTTGCCTGAAGAATTCCACAGACAGAGGATATAATATATATGTTGTACTATACATTATGCAAGTTATTTGAACGAAGTGTTTTAGGATTTCTCCTTTTAGGTCTTTGTATTCTTTCCCCTTCCCCTCTTATAATTGTCTTACATATTTCCTCTACAGACACAGAGAACTACATCAGGACAAGAAGATTCTGAAGACCTCAACTAGCAAGTCTGGTTGTTGAGCTCTGAATGAATATCCTCAGGAGTTGTTGTTGTTCAGTTGCTAAGTAGTGTCCAACTCTTTGTGACCCCATCGAGTGTAGCACGCCAGGCTTCCCTATCCTTCACTATCTCTGAGAGTTTGCTCAAATTCATGTCTACTGGTGCTATCTAACTGTCTCGTCCTCTGCCTCTGTCTCATACTCTCCTTTTGCCTTCAATCTTTCCAAGCATCAAGGTCTTTTCCAATTATCAGCCTCTTCACATCAGGTGGCCAAAGTATTGGACCTTAATCTTCAGCATCAGTCCTTCCAATGAATATTCAGGGTTGATTTCCTTTAGGACCTCCTTGCAGTCCAAGGGAATCTCAAGAGTCTTCTCCAGCACAGCAGTTCAAAAGAATCAATACTTTAGTGCTCAGCCTTCTTTATGGTCCAACTCACATTTGTACATAACTACTGGAAAAACCACAGCTTTAACTATACAGACCTTTTTCGGCAAAGTGATGTCTCTGCTTTTTAATATGCTGTCTAGATTTGTCATAGCTTTCCTTACAAGGAGGAAGTGTGAAACCTCTCATCAGTCATCAACTCTCGGGGGATCATTCTATCCTCAAGGCTTATGGAGGCTGTTCTAGGTGTTTCCTTTTTCTCCTGAGCAATGAACTCTGCATTCAGATCCATGAACATCTAGAATCTCACTGCCTCTCAAAAGAACCTGTTCTAAAGTGACTACACTTGAACCAAAAGGAAAACTGGGATATCACACCTTATTTCTTATATGAGTAGAAAGCTGGAAACCCACTGACATGTAAAATCAGGCTTTTCCTGGCTCCGTTCCTGGAGGCTGGCTTTTCCTGGAGCACCAGACATTGGTGGCACAACCTTCATTTTTCTTTTCTTTTTTTGGCTGCAACACCTGCCATGTGGGACCTTAGCTCCCTGATCAGGGATTGAACGAGTACTCTCTGCAGTGGAAGCACAGTCTTAACCACTGGACCACCAGGGAAGTCCCAGAACTTTCTCTCTGCTCTTTTCTGATGTGGATTCCAGAAGTAGTCATCCTCATGGAGTAAATGACAATAATAAATATCCCATCAAAAAAAAACAAGGATTTTGTGACAATGACATATGTTCTATCTGCTTTGTATCACATAAAATGTGTTTCTGATAGCTGTGAACTGTCCCAGAAGAGGGATACTCAAATACTTTCTGGCTATGGTAAAAGCAAATTAAAAAATAAATACATTCCCTATTCTTCACAGTCTTTAAAGTATAAGCCCTGTTAATTTTAGCACTGATGATGTACAGTAAACTTACTCTCCTGAAGTATTGTTTTCATTGTACTAGCAAGTGGAAAATTATAGTTAGAAAGTTGTGTTCTATTTGAAATGTATGAGACAGCTTCCAAATTAATTTCCGTGTGTTACTTCCTAATATTATGGTGCAGGTCTGTTTTGTTTCTCATCCTGCATATTGCATATTCTCCCCACCCCATCTCCTTCAATATACCCAAACTGTACAGTAGTGTTTATGTACAGGGAACACTCCTTGAGAGGCAAGTGTTGAAGATGACCAATTTGGCAAAGAAGCTGGATATGTCACTCGCCACTTTGAAAGAAACCTACTCAAGCAAAAAAAGCTGTGTGACTCCTCTTCTAGGAAGCCTGATTCTTCTTGCCTCCTGCTCACCTTTGTTGTTGTTGTTCAGTCATAAAATCATGTCTGACTCTCTACAACCCCATGGACTGACTGTAGCCCTCCAGTCTCCTCTGCCCTCTACTATCTCCTGAAATTTGCACAAATTCATGTCCTTTGAATCGGTGATGCTAGAATTCTGTCAGAATCACACTGTTGTTGCTATGTTGCTTCCAACTCTTTGAGACCTCATGAACCGCAGCACACGAGGCTCCTCTGTCCTCCACTATGTCCTGGAGTTTGCTCAAATTTATATCCATTGAATTGGTGATGCTCTCTAACCATCTCATCCTCTGTCACCCCCTTCTCCCCCTGCCTTCAATCTTTCCCAGCATCAGGGTCTTTTCCAGTGAGTTGGCTCTTCACATCAGGTGGCCAAAGTACTGGACCTTCAGCTTCAGTCCTTCCAATGAATATTAAGGGTTGATTTCCTTTAGGACTGTTTGATCTTCTTGTAGCCCAGGTGAATCACATAGAGAGCATGTTAAAGTCTGAGAGCACTGCTGTAGAGTTGTTTCACACAGATATTCTATTTTCTTCTTTTTCTTGAATTTGCTCCAAACAAAGCATGGTGGTGTCATTTCATTATCCAAAGACGATGACACCATCCTGAATCTATTTGAAACTTGTAAGTTCAGCTCATTAGCACTAAAGATAATCAAGCTATTATTACTGATTTCATCTTTGGCAGCTGAAAATATGCTTGTCAGCAAGGGGTGGCTGTGGACTGGTTTCCAAGGTTGAGAGGAAGTGCAAACATGAGTAACAGTTTTGTTGTTTAGTCACTAAGTTGTGTCTGACTCTTTTGTGACTCTCATGGACTATAGCCCACCAGGTTCCTTTGTCCACAGAATTTCACAGGCAAGAATACTGGAGCTGGCTGCCATTTCCTTCTCCAGAAATTTATATCTTAATCACCAAAGTTTCTAGTTCTGTCTTCAAAAATTACATAAAACTTCTTTTAGTTCCAAGGGGGTTAAACACTGTGTTTTAATTCCAAAAGGAGGTGCATTAGAGGACTCATTCTCGTCCTTTTAAATTTATCCACTTCATGCCCTTACCAAGTGGTGGAGGAGGAAGGCTGAACCCACACATGAGCCCAAAGTGTATTATCTACCCATTTCCAAGGTGGAAACACTGCTGCACATCTGAGTTCTGCTACATCTGCAGTGAGAGGATGGAAATGAAAGGCTCACACTAGGCTCATACTCTAAGGAGGCTCCAACCTCCCAATGTAAAGGGTGGGCTGGGCAGCTAGCTTCACCCCACCAGCAGCTCAGACACCGTGAATGCTTTCTTGCGCAGTCCCAGAGCATGCACGTCACCTGGGTGTGGGGAGAGGCAGAGTCTTGGCCTCGTGTTCCACCCCACCCATCACCTGTCCTACCTGCACAGCTGCTCAGCAGCAGTACTGAGTGGGGGGCTTTCATCTTTAACCCCCCAGCCCCGAACCTGCGAGGCAGGTGCTTGGTCAGTTAGTCTGCTGCCATGCTTTTTTATGACGATGACGTATTATTGCCCCTGTAACATACTTCGCTCTGTACTTGTCTGACTTATTTCCTTAGGAGTCTGACTTCCTACAAGTGAGAATATTTAAATACTGATGAATACAGATGGCCTTCTAGGATTCTGTGTACTCCTACAGCCACACTTAAGGCAGCACTACATTACAATTTAGAAAGGTGCTAACTCTGAAACATGTATACTATCATATAAGAAATGAAGCACCAGTCTATGTTCAATGCAGGATACAGGATGCTTGGGGCTGGTGTACGGGATGATCTGGGGAGATGGTGTGGGGTGGGAGGTGGGAGGGGGCTTCGGCATTGGAAGATCGTGTACACCTGTGGCTGATTCATGTCAATGTATGGCAAAACCATTACAGTATTGTAAAATAGAATAAAGTTTTAAATTAAAAAAAAAAATAGAAAGGTGCTAACTGAAGGATACAATCACGTTTCGTATGTGGCATGATGTATGTGTGTAACTAGTCACTCAGTCATGTGTTTGCTACCCTATGGACTGTAGCCAGCCAGGCTTCTCTGTCCATGGGATTCTCCACGTAAGAAGACTGGAGTGGGTTGCCATTTTTTCCTCCAGAGGATCTTCCCAACCAAGAGATCTTTAAACCCCCATCTCCTGCATTGGTAGGCAGATTCTTTACCACTGAGCCACCTGGAAAGCCCTAGGTGGCATGATACATTTAAATTATTGCAACTAAACTGATTCAAACTAAACTTCAAAATATACTTCACTGTGAACTTAAAAATATAATATAATATAAACACAAAAGAACTTACCTTTGATCCATGCAAATACTGAGGTTGTGCATTTGGCTGTTTATCTCTTTGAAATTCTTGAGAAAATGGTAATACTGTCCGAACAAATCTAAACAAGATTTTAAAAGAGAAAAGAAAATCAAAAATTTAATGGTACTTCTTTAAAATTGAGAACTTTTCTATTACTCCTCAATTAACTCTTCCTCCCAATTAATCATCACATAGGAAATCAAAGCCCATATTAGGAATGAGCTATAAATACTCTGAAGTTTGATAAATGTATTCAAAGTTCAAAGAAAGAGACTGAGAACACCAGGGCCCTTCTAGAACATAAACAGAGTCTCCAGAGTGGGCGCCAGAACCATTTCAGGCCTTATTCATCTTCTGAAAAGGGGTCTGTGGACACAGCAATGACGCCAGGGGACAGGAGTAGGAAGGCAGATTTGGGCAGTGATGTGGTCACTTAGGTCACTGGGTACGGACTAACAGAAGATGAGTCCAAAAACACACTTGTGGAGCCAAGAGACTGCGGCTTCATAATGGATTAGGAGCCACTGAAAATGAAACAGTTGGATCTTAAAGCAGAAATATCAAAATTGACTAAGTTTCATCAGAAGGGTTCATTTAAACACATTAAACTCTCACAAAGAAGCATGATAAAAAACTAGTCATAGATACTAAAAAACTATAGCCATCAAGACAGTATGGTACTGGCACAAAAACAGAAATAGAGACCAATGGAAGAAGACGGAAAGTCCAGAAATAAACTCATGCACCCACGGGCACCTTATTTTTGACAAAGGAGGCAAGAATACACAATGGGGCAAAGACAGCCTCCTCAATAAATGTTGCTGGGAAAACTGGACAGCTACATGTAAAAGAATCAAATTAGGACATTTCCTAACACCATATACAGAGATAAACTCAAAATGGATTAAAGACCCAAATGTTAAGACCAGAAACTATAAAACTCCTAGAGGAAAACATAGGCAGAACACTCAATGACATAAATCAAAGCAAGATCCTCTACGACCCATCTCCTAGAGTAATGGAAATAAAAGTAAGCGAGTGGGACCTGATTAAACTTAAAAGCTTTTGCACAGCAAAGGAAAGTATAAGCAAGGTTAAAAGACAACCCTCAGAATGGGAAAAAACAACAGCAAATGAAACAACTGACAAAGGATTAATTTCCAAGATATATAAGCAGCTCATACAACTCAATACCAGAAAAACAAACAACCCAATCAAAAAGTGGGAAAAAGACCTAAACAGACATTTCTCCAAAGAAGACATACAGATGGCTAACAAACAGATGAAAAGATGTTCAACATTGCTTATTAATAGAGAAATGTAAATCAAAACTACAATGAGATATCACCTCATGCCAATCAGATGGACATCATCAAAAAGTCTACAAACAATAAACGCTGCAGAGGATGTGGAGAAAAGGGAACGCTGTTGCACTGTTGGTTGGGATGTAAACTGATACAGTCACTATGGAAGATAGTATGGAGATTCCTTAAAAAACTAAGAATAAAACCACCATATGACCCAGAAATCCACTCCTAGGCCTAAACTCTGAGGAAACTAAAACTGAAAAAGACACATGTATCCCACTGTTCATTACAGCACTATTCACAACAGCTAAAACATGGAAGCAGATGTCCTAGATGTCCACTGATAGATGAATGGATAAAGAAGTTGTGGTACATATACACAACGGAATATTAGCCATAAAAAGGAATGCATTTGAGTCAGTTCTGATGAGGTGGATGAACCTAGAGCCTTTTATACAGAGTAAAGTTAAGTCGGAGAGAGAAAGATAAATATCCTATACTAACATATACATATGGAATCTAGAAAAATGATACTGAAGAATTTATTTGCAGGGCAGCAATGGAGAAACAGACATAACGAATAGATTTATGGACATGAGGAGGGGGGAGGAGAGGGTGAGATATATGGAGACAGTAATATGAAAATTTTGTTACTTTGTTTCATGGAAACATGTAAAATTTGTTATATGTCTCTGGAAACTCAAAACAGGGGCTCTGTATCAACCTAGAGGAGAGGGGTGGGGAGGGGGATGGGAGGGAGCTTCAAGAGGGAGGGGATATATGTATATCTATGGCTATGCTTATTAATAGAGAAATGTAAATCAAAACTACAATGAGATATCACCTCATGCCAATCAGATGGACATCATCAAAAAGTCTACAAACAATAAACGCTGCAGAGGATGTGGAGAAAAGGGAACGCTGTTGCACTGTTGGTTGGGATGTAAACTGATACAGTCACTATGGAAGATAGTATGGAGATTCCTTAAAAAACTAAGAATAAAACCACCATATGACCCAGAAATCCACTCCTAGGCCTAAACTCTGAGGAAACTAAAACTGAAAAAGACACATGTATCCCACTGTTCATTACAGCACTATTCACAACAGCTAAAACATGGAAGCAGATGTCCTAGATGTCCACTGATAGATGAATGGATAAAGAAGTTGTGGTACATATACACAACGGAATATTAGCCATAAAAAGGAATGCATTTGAGTCAGTTCTGATGAGGTGGATGAACCTAGAGCCTTTTATACAGAGTAAAGTTAAGTCGGAGAGAGAAAGATAAATATCCTATACTAACATATACATATGGAATCTAGAAAAATGATACTGAAGAATTTATTTGCAGGGCAGCAATGGAGAAACAGACATAACGAATAGATTTATGGACATGAGGAGGGGGGAGGAGAGGGTGAGATATATGGAGACAGTAATATGAAAATTTTGTTACTTTGTTTCATGGAAACATGTAAAATTTGTTATATGTCTCTGGAAACTCAAAACAGGGGCTCTGTATCAACCTAGAGGAGAGGGGTGGGGAGGGGGATGGGAGGGAGCTTCAAGAGGGAGGGGATATATGTATATCTATGGCTGATTCGTGTTGCAGTTTGACAGAAAACAACAAATTCTGTAAAGTAATTATCCTTCAACTAAAATATAAATTTTTTTTAAGTCATGGATTTGTTAATTATTAAATTCTAAGAACTTGATTAACATATAAAAAGAGTGTAACTGTCAAAACACTAACAGCTCAGAAACAAACATTTGCAACCAAGGGAAGGAGCGGCCTGTGGCTCTGAGCCCATTGACGTGGAAACCATGGTGTCGAGTGGCTGGATTTTGTCCTTAACTTTTAAAGAATGCTGAATTTTGGGAGGTAGATGGTTAAACTGCTTGCAAGTTAGCTGGTCTGTTAGGGTGTAAAGTAGCCACTGTGCTTGCCAGGTAGCTCAGCCGGTAAAGAATCCACCTGCAACTCAGGAGACCCTAGTTAGATTCCTGGGTCAGGAAGTTCCCCTGGAGAAGAGATCAGCTACCCATTCCAGTATTCTTGGGCTTCCCTGGTGGCTCAGACAGTAAAAAATCCACCTGAGGGACTTTCCTGGTAGTCCAGTGGCTAAGACTCCAGGCTCCCAATTCAGGAGCCCCAAGTTCAATCCCTGATGAGAGAACTAGATCCCACATGCTGCAACTAAGACCTGGTGTAGTCAAATAAAGAAATCAATAAATATTGTTTTTTAAAAATCCACCTGAAATATGGGAGACATGGGTTGGGTAGATCCTCTGGAGGGCATGGCAACCTACTCCAGTATTCTTGCCTGGAGACTCCCCATGGACAGAGGAGCCTGGTGGGCTAGAGTCCACAGGGTCACAAAGAGTCAGGCACGCTGAGTGACTAAGCACAGCACACAGAGTAGTCACTACCCTAGTGCTGGCATTAAGACAGGCCCTGCTGGCAACTCTATCAAATGCCTGGGTATTCGAGGAGCTTTCCCCAATCTTACAGGCAGTCTCAAATGACTCCTAGTCCTGGTGAGCTCTGCAAACAATTCCATCTACAGTTCCCTGGCAGCTGTTCTTCTACCAGCCTTGTGGCATTCCACTTAGCTCACACAGTTTAATATTCAGGAACGGGGATTTCCCTGGTGATCCAGTGGTTCCCACCCTGTGCTACCATTGCAGCAGATACAGGTTACATAGGTGGTCAGGGAACTAAGATCCTGAATGCTGTGGGCACAGCCCACCCCCACCAAAAAACACCAAAAAACCAACAAACAACAACACACACAAAACACAAAATACATATTCAAGCCAAGACTGGGCTTCCTGGTGGCTCAGATGATAAAGAATCTGCCTGTAATGCAGGACACCTGGGTTTGATCCCTGGGTTGAAAGATCCCCTGGAGAAGGAAATGACAACCCATCCCAGTATTCTTGCCTGGAGAATCCCATGGACAGAGGATTCTGGGAGGCTATAGTCCATGGGGTCATAAAAAGTCCGACACGACTGAGTGACTAACAGACACAAAGGTGTCAGGAGCTCTTCCTCTGATATCTCTCTCCTCTCCCATACTCTGCCATTGCACATACAGCCATCTCAGCTGCTTTGTCTCCTCCACCAAGCAAGACTCCAAAGTGCTTTCAGGTAGGAAGCCAAGGAGCCACATAGCTCCATCCTTCATTTCCTTTCCCTCCAGGAAACATCTGATGAAAACAGTTGTTTCATAAATGCTGTCCAGTTTTCCACTTGTTTAAGGTGAAAGAGTAAATTCAAACCCTGTTACTCCATTACCTCAAGTAACTTTTAAACACCACATTTTGATTATACACATTTCTCAATCTAAAGACCGAAAAAATGGGAACAAACACTGAACTCCAGTTAATAGGTTTGTGCTTCACAGTCAAAAGGTTAAGTAATTCTGAAACTACTTTCTTCATGTCCCGGAATTAAGCAAATGAATAAATACATTAAGAATGACAAAATAAGAATTCTCAGTATAAAAGGAAGTTAAAAAATGGAAATGAAGCCTGTGTCACTGACCTGGAATTGAAGACAAAGCTGTGTAAATGCATGGTTTCAATATAGAGAGAGCTGGGTACAAGTAACATGCGAGTGAACTGAAACTCACTCAGTCATGTCAGACTCTTTGTGACCCCATGGACTGTATAGAATTCTCCAGGCCAGAATATAGGAGTGGGTAGCCTCTCCCTTCTCCAGGGGATCTTCCCAATCCAGGGATTGAACCCAGGTCTCCCACACTGCAGGCAGATTCTTTACCAGCTGAGCCACCAGAACAAGTAGTATGCATACGTGCTAAGTCTCTTCAGTCACGTCTGACTCTTTGTGACGCTATGGACTGTAGCCTGCCAGGCTCCTCTCTCCATGGGAGTCTCCAGGCATAGAATACTGGAGTGGGTTGCCATGCTCTCCGCCAGGGGAGCTTCCCAACCAAAGAACTGAACCTGTGTCTCTTATATCTCTTGCATTAGCAGGCAAGTTCCTTAACCACTAGCACTACCTGGGAAGCCTGGATACAAGTAGGCACACACATACACAATATGGGGTTGTGTCCCCCCTAGAAGATAACTTGAAGTCTGAATTACTAGCACCTCAGAATGTGCTCTTATTCAGAAACACGGTTGTTGCAGATGTAATTAATTAAGATGAAGTCATGAATTAAGGTAAAGAGCGGAGTGAGCCCCTAATTCAATGTAACATGACTCATTTCCTCACAGAAGAGGGGAGAGACATGTGAGGATAATGCCACAGGCCAACAAAGATGGAGACTGGAGCCGTGCAGCTGCAGGCCAAGGGCGGCTAGCTACACCAGAGGCAGCAGAAACCAAGAGAGGGCCCCACCCGGCCTCAGAGGGAGCACAGCCCTGCCAGCACCTTGGTTTTGGATGTTCTGCATCCAGAACTGTGAGAGAATAACTTTCTGTTGTTTTAAGCCCCTCAGTTTGTGATAACTTGTTCTGGCAGCCCCAGGAATCTGGTACAGCACAGGTCCAAGTCCTTCCCAGCTCTGACCACTGAAAGGAGGTCAGACAAGGACACCCAGCAGGAGTGAGTACACCTAACACTCAGACTTTGCTTAATTTTAAAATATTCTCCATGAAAAGGAATCATTAACTCACAGATTACAAGAATAAAGAAGGATAATCCTAAAATGCATCTGGGACTTCTTGTGTTACATACAGTGGAAGGCTTCAGAATCATGGGATAGCCAAGAAAACAGAGAAATGGGGCAGAAGGGCTCCCAAGCGCTGAGACAAGACAGATGTGAGCCACAAAACTTAAAGCCAAGTCATGACAGCAACAGATTATAGCCCTGTATTAAAATCCCCACATCCTCACTAATAATGAATAAAAATGCTAACATGTACAGCAGAATGCCAATGAATAACTGTAGATGGAATGACAAGGTTAGAAAATCACCACTGTTCAAACACCACAGGGATAATTATTTAGGTAAGAATCATCAACAGATGTTCAGATTAGTGGGTCAAGTTTTAATAAGGAACCATTTCCAAAGTTTTAGATTATCTCCTTAAACATTACTTACAAATTTCAAACAGAAAAATGGAAACATGGCAGTAGAGGAATTTGGCAGCCAGCAACCTAACCAGGGAAGATTCCCTGGAGGAGGGAATGGCAACCCACTCCAGATTCTTGCCTAGAGAACCCCACGGACAGAGGAGCCTGGCGGGCTACAGTCTGTGGGGTCACAGCATCGGACAAAACTGAAGCAAGTTAGCATAAGCAGCACCCTAACGAGGGAATGGATGTTGTAACAGCAGTGATGGGACGCCCTGTGGTACACTGCTCCCTCCTCAGCAGTCTTGCTGCCAAACAGGCAGACTCTTCCCAACAGCTGGCTTACTTTGAGGGCTATCACACTGTCAAAATCAGTAGCTGTACAGGTTAAATTTAAGTCACGTGTCACCCCATGTGACCTCCCAGAGTCACCAGGCCTAAATTACTAAGCAGGAATAAGCAGCAAAATAAGTAGGTATGACAAGAAACAAACGGAGTGCGGATTTCCTGCAAGCAGCTCTCAGAAAACCCTCAGTGTAGAATTAAGATATTCAATGGCATAGTTTTGTCTGTCTTCTCAGGTTTTCACATGCAATGCGGAGATATAAAATCCTACTTTTACTGTCTTTTCCAGATAATGAAGCTCTAGGGGATCTACTAAAAATACAGAAGTAATTGGCTTTGCCAAAGCTAAGAAAGGTGAAGGCCACCAGAACTGCTCTGGTGAAGATGGTATCTCTGACTGGACACGGGTTTCTGGGCCCAAGAAGGCTGATGTCACTTTATGCTGGCCCCTGCCAGACTGCAGCTCCTATGCGTGTGAAACTGTATTTCCTAGAGATCACCAAACCTGTTGAAGGTGGCATAGGCTTCAAGAGCCTGGGGCAAAGCCACGTATCAGCACCTCCTGGGAGGCAGAACACACACCGCCAGGTGAAGGCAGCCTCCACTTGAGGCTGTTCACATGAGCTCTCACATGGGACGGGCTAAGGGGACTGAGGGCAGAGGGGCCTCAAGTCAGTTCATATACCCTGTGCTGCAGCATCCTCCACACTGACAGCTTTACAGCCCAGAGCTGGTCCCACTCCTGCTAAGGCCACTGGCACCACTTCCTGACCTGAGTCCTGGCAACCTTGTCTCTGATAACAAGACTCCTGCTGCTACCAGGACATGCGGCCTGGCTGGTGGCTTGCTCCCAGAATCAGCTTCCATCAGGCGAGGGCACCCATGTGAGCCCAGCTTGGCAAGCAAGGCCTCAGCATAAATCTCTTTTCCTAACTTCACACTCACCATTCATCATGCCTGGAGGGTTTTCAGAAAACGCAGTGACTCAATAGCAGGATTTACATGAATTTCCACCATCATGTGAGTTTCACTTGATCCACCCACACCCCACTCTGCAGCCCTTCCACACAGCTCCTGTTGCTTCTGAGCCCTCAACACGCTGGGCTATCACTAAGATGACCAGAACAGGCCGGTGCTGTACACATGCAGTGCAGGGGGCACAAAGGGGGTCCAGGGAACATCTTCAATTGTTCCTTTTCCAAGATCTCTGGGAATTCTTTAAAGGGTGACAAAATGCAAGATAATAAAAAATGCAATCTAAAATAAAGAAAAAAAAATTAAAACCTATGTTCCTGATTCTAACTCTCCAGCCCCCGCCCCCACTGTAACATATTTTCTCAGTTTGTCTATAACAGGGTTCTGTTGCATTTCAGTTTGGTAGATGCCAGTTCTAAGCACTAGGCAAAATAATTTTAGGGCACAGTGAAAATTAAAGTTGCTCAGCTGAGTCCAACTCTTTGTGACTCTATGGACTATACAATCCATGTAATTTTCTAGGCCAGAATACTAGTAGGGCGCTGTTACCTTCTCCAGGGGATCTTCCCAACCTAGGGATCAAACCCAGGTGTCCCACATTACAGGCAGATTCCTTACCAGCTGAGCCCCAAGGGAAGCCCAAGAACACTGGAGTGGGCAGCCATCTCTTCCCCAGGGGCAGGCAGATTCTTTACCAACTGAGCCCCAAGGGAAGCCCAAGAATGCTGGACTGGACAGCCATCTCTTCTCCAGGGGCAGGCAGATTCTTTACCAGCTCAGCCCCAAGGGAAGTCCAAGAACACTGGAGTGGGCAGCCATCCCTTTCCCAGGGGCAGGCAGATTCTATATCAGTTCAGGTATCAGGGAAGCCTGTTAACAGACACAACAGAAACTAACTCCCAAAGTTCCAAACGGACAACCAAGCAAAGAAAATCTTGCAAATGGCCATGAATTAGATTTTCATATGCACAATAAGCATGTATGCACCCTTACTAACATAGAATACCCCTCATTGTGACATATGATGTGAAAAAAAGAATGTGAATTTAACAGTAGGACTCCATTTCTGCAAGATAAAAAGTACACATGTATATCTGCCTGTATGGCAAAAACTCTAAAGACAGACAATTTACAAGGGAAATCTCTAGGGATTTAATTATTTTCCTCATAATATTTCATACACACACACACACACACACACATGACTTCTAGCTTTTCCACAATTATGATGCATTACTTGTGTAATAAAAATATTTTTCTAGTTAATTCCAACCCTAAAACAAACTTAAGTTTGGTTTCAGGGGATTGCACCCAGCTGGGCACAGGGCCCCAACCCAAGGCGGGCAACAGGGCTCCTTCACCAGTAGCTCTGCCCCTGCTGCTACATGGGGCTGAGATGATGGCCCTAATGGCACACCTCCATGTACCAGCAACAGGCCTGCATTCCCACAAGGAAACCAAGCCTGGTGTCCCAAACAGACAATGGCAACAGCAGGTATCGTCACGCCGAAGGAGGGCCTCCCTTCTGCCCCTGGGGTTAAACCTCAGCACCCCGGACTAAGACACAAAAATCTAGGACTAAAAGTCAGTAGTGATTAAGCTGACACTTAATGGGAAGGGATGTTCAGACGCACCAGGGAAGCAAAGTAAAAGCAAAGGACATTTGCTTTAAAAAAGTGGTCATCACGCTCAAACACACATAGTCTCTGACACACACCTTCATTCGCCCTCATTCCTATTTCTCACACCCACCCACGTTTTCTCTTTCACACACACACATGTTCCCATGTGTTCCTGGCATGTGCTGACATAGCAGAAATGAAGCTCTGCACAGAGCTGGAAGTGACACAGGGCCATCCCAGGATGCGGATGTGCCCTGAGGCAGGACTACACGACACTGCAGCCAGCAGCCACGTGGCCGCCTAGCAGACCACTCATGCGTTCAACACAGTAGTGAAATGGTAGATGGGTGGAGGGAGGCTAGCTGGACCCTCATGTGCTCCAGCATCCCAGAATGGAAGCATGCAAAGTGTCGAGTCACCTAGCACATCCCAATATCAGTAGACGTAAAAGCATGGAGGTGATGTAGATCCAGCAGCTGCTACCCACATGCACCACAGATTTGGTCCTGGGCCCCACAGGCGTGACCTCGATAGGAACCCTGGCCTGCGCGTGCTCTGCACGGGGAAGCTATGGCCACAAATCGAGGGCGGGGCCCAGCTGCACTTGCAAACAGAGGAGATCACGAGGGCCTGCACATCCTGGACATGGGAAGACGGGCCCAGAGACCACCCTTTCTTGATGCCCAGTGACAGGAGCACCCAGAGCTGTCTGTGAGGCAACATGCTTACCGGTTGGTGGAGCCATTGTAGCAGTAGTTGGGCAGGAAGTCATAGTTGAGCTCCCAGAAGACATGGAGGGTGATTCTCCCATAGGGGGCAGACACGTTGTGGTTGGCCTCCCGGAACATGGCATCAAAGCTGTCCAGAGTCAGGTACTTGCTCAGCAGTTTGTGTGTCATGCGGTTGATTTCTAAGAGGCCATCCAGCTCCTACGGGACCACAAAGTCAGGCACGTGGGAACAGAGTCGGGTATGGCACAGTGGCCTTCACCCTCCACATGGGCAGGGCCGTGGTGGGGGCTCGAGGCGGCTGGAGCAGGACAGGACACAGACAGGAAGGTGCTGCACTGAGGCAGGGTCAGCGTATGAGGCCCAGGACCCACATGGTGGGGGTCTGACAGGTGATGCGGGCTTACTTCTCACACCTAAATTCATCACGCCCTCTCTAGTGCTCTTAAAATGCCCCTCCTTTCTACAGTCGTCCCCTCACAGCCACTGTCCATTCTCCACGGCAGTGACCCCCTACTGGCCCACGCTATCCTCCAAACCCTTCATGGGGCAGAGAACATGAAGACGTGTCCACTGCACTGATGACAGACTGTGTGTCCTCGGGTGTCAGCCTCAGTGAGCTTCCCAGAGACACCTTAGGTAATCCAAAGCTGTGCGGCAACACGGGCAGCACGCGCAGAGGTGGGCTTCCAGGCTCTCACACGGCCCCTTCACAGACCTTCCCAGGTCTGTTCCACCCACTGTGGCAGCCACTGACCACATATGGCAATGAGGACATGGCTGGCCTGAACCGAGCTGTGCCGTATGTGTGAGATACATACAGATTTCAGAAACCAATGTGAAAACAAAGAATATAAAACATCCACACCAATAAATTCTTATAACGATTATATGTTAAAATGTCAACTTTTAGATATATTGGGTTAAATAAAATAGATTATTAAAATCAATTCCCCCTATTTCTTTCTCCTTTTCTAATGTTACTACAAGTAGATTTAAAATGGTCTCTGTGACTTGCATTCTGCTTATACTGGTCAAAGACTCCACTAAGTCATGAAAGACCAAGGGCATGAAAACACTATGGCCAAGTCCAAGCCAGGCTGAAGGGAAGGCCACTTTAGGCTTCGCACCCCAAGACAGCCTGGATCCTGAGGAAGGACGGGGAAGCATGCTCACTCCTGTGGAGATGCTCTCCTCAGAGGTAGGCCCAGGAGACAACCCCCACCCACTACTGATTTCTAAGGACAAAGAGTTTTCCTGGAGTTATCACAAGTTCATTAGCATGTGCCTGTAGCCATTATTCCTGCAAGACAGATTTGGCAAAAAGATCCTTACGTTGCACCTTCTTTTCTGCCAGCTCAGGTCTGAGGACAACTGGATTTTTCTTTCCCTGATTACTCTGCTCAGATAGCCACAGGACTTTTCCTTTCCTTCAAAAGTCCAATACGACAGTGTTCACTGCAATGGTCCTTGGTTTTGGCCACTTTGGGTCTATTTTCCCTGGTATGTGATATTTGCTTCTAATAAGTATTTATACTTATTATCAAAGTTTTCTTGAAACAGCATTTTTAATGTTTGTTCCATCTCATTATTTGGTTTTTGTCTTCAGGGGACCCTGACACGTTATGTTGAATCTTCACTATCTCATCTTCTACATGATTTTCCCTCAAATCCTTTTTGTCTGTCTTCATTCTTTTTAATTTAAAACTTTTCACCTTTTACTCTTTTACCATATCTTATGCAACAGTGAGATGTAACTATGTGTTCTCTAGTGCACACTTTTGGAGTTCTATGCAAAAACTTCACCTACAATCAGGTCAATTTATTAATAATGGCATAAAGCAGTAGCAGCTCCAATCCTTGCAACCAGTCCTCCCCCATGTATGCTGCACCTGAAAGAAGCGGGTGCACTTACAACTATTGATGTCAGATCTTCACTCTCAAATCGCCCAATTGCCAGTTCCAGGGACTTGTACATGGCAGCGGAGACGCGCTGGGTAATCAGACGATTGAGGTCGATGGACCTGCCTAGAAGCTGGGCACAGAGGGTGGAAAGCATGAGCAACAAAAAACAAACAAGTGAGAGAATATGTATCTACTCCCAGAAAGCTGTTCCAAAGGATAAGACAAATAACATACAAGATTTAGATGGCAGTATGATCAAATATCCTATTTTCCTTGAGCTGAAATTCTGCAGGTCAAAGCTATAAAGTACTTTTTGTAGTATTCATTGCAGCGAATTTGCACTTGTATCACAGGCAGAGATGCCAAGCCTCCTGGAGAACCTGGGCCTGTCACTTAGTGCACCCCTTGTGATGGGTTCAGGGACGCCTCCCAGCACAGAGTGGCTTGTCTGTGCCTTACCTCCACTGTGTCACAGAGATGAATAAGAGAAAACCCCTCTATCTCTACTGCAGAGTAGTAACAACAAGGGTATATCTCAGTATCATTTCAATAACATAAAGCTACAGACAAAACCCTGGTGAAAATGCCCCAAAATATGAATGGCAGTTATCTGTAGATTGGAGAAGAGAATGGCAACTCACTCCAGTATTCTTGCCTGGAGAATTGCATGGATAGAGGAGTCTGGAGGGCTATATAGTTCATGGGGTCGCTAAGAGTCAGACATGACTGAGTGACTAACACTATCTGTAGATAGAATGACATGAAACTTTCCCTACAACTTTCTTTATTTTTCTTTTGATTATATATACATATATTCGGAGAAGGCGGTGGCACCCACTCCAGTACTCTTGCCTGGAAAATCCCATGGTAGCCTGGTAGGCTGCGGTCCATGGGGTTGCAAAGAGCCAGACACGACTGAGTGACCTCCTTTTACTTTTCACTTTCATGCATTAGAGAAGGAAATGGCAACCCACTCTAGTGTTCTTGCCTGGAGAACCTCAGGGATGGGGAGCCTGGTGGGCTGCCATCTACGGGGTCACACAGAGTCAGACATGACTGAAGTGACGCAGCAGCAACAGCATATATATATATATTATTTTTAAAGAAACAAAACAAGCACTGTATTCTTACTCTTCATGCTGGCCAAGAAAAAGCTCCTCCCCACCACTCTGAAAGTCTTATCAGTCATGTCCGACTCTTTGAGACTCCATGTACTAGGTTCCACTGTCCATGGATTTTTCCAGGCTAGAATACTGGAGTGCTTAGCCATTCCCTTCTCCAGTGCATCTTCCCAATCCAGGGACTGAACCCAGGCCTCCTAAATTACAAGATTCTTTACCACAGAATCTGAGCTACAGCAGTAAAGAATCTGCCTGGAATGCAGGAGATGCAGGTTTGTCTCAGGGTCAGGAAGATCCCCTGGAGGAGGCACGGCAACCCACTCCAGTATTTCTGCCTAAAAAACCCTATGGACAGAAGAGCCTGGCAAGCTACCGTCCATGGGGTAGCAAAGAGTTAGACACGACTGAAGCTACTGAGCACACCACAGTAACAAGTGTCCAATCTTCTTTCACTCAAGTTCTGGCTTTTGGGCTCCCAGAGAGGACCTGCACTTGGGTCAAGCGCCCAGGGAGTTGCACTGGGCCGCCATTTCTGGTGTGTCAGGTTACCCAAGAGAAACTGTTTATCTTTAAAAACTCAGCTATTGACAGGGATGTTCCCACAGCCACACACATACTGACATCCATTAAAATCTGAGAAACTCTAAGAAAAACCCCACTTTTCCACTGCCGGCCCCGAATCTCACTGCACCCAGGAGAGGCCTGGCTCACCTGCACGTGCCTCTGCTTGAGAAGTGTCTCATAGCGGTTGGATGGTGGGAGATGGATGGTTGCGCCCTGATTCTTGCATTCTGATCGTAACCGTTTATCAAGAAGCAAACTAGCATGGAGGGAAGAGAGGAGAGGACAATTTCTCATGCACTATGAATTTTAATGGAAATGTCAGATCAAATTGCCCAAGATTTTGTATCTAAATTGCAAACCACATACTTACCTTCCTGCCATAATCTTATAATATGCAAATATCTGGTCTGCCAGCTTATAAACAAATTGGTCAAAACAGAGATTCACCTGAAGAAAAAGAAAGCATGCACTGAATTATGCTTCCCTAGGGGACTCCCCTGGCAGTCCAGGGCTAGGATCTGCGCGTTTACTGCTGAAGGCACAGGTTCCATTCCTGCCAGAAGAATTAAGATCCCACAAGTTGCACTCTCGCCCCAAATTTTGTTTTTCTGAATTAAGATCAAATTTTTTTAAAAAACTTAAAAAAATTTTCGATTGAGCAATTCAATTTCTAAGTATTAATCTAAAGGAAATGGAAACACTAATTCAAGAAGATATCTGAACACCAAAGTTCACTGCAGCACCAGTCACAGGAGCCAAGACACAGAAACAACCTAAGCGTTCACTGACGGGTGAGTGGGTAAGGAAGCGATGGTGTGTGTGCACACACACACACAAAGTGGAATATTGCTCTGCCATAAAAGATAAGAAAACTCTGCCAATTTTCAACAACATAGATGGACCTTGAGGGTGCTAGGCTAAGTGAAGTAAGCCAGACCAAGACAAATACTGCATGATCTCTCTTATATGTGGAATCTTAAAAGAATAAAAACAAACTCATAAATTCAATGAACAGATTGGTGGTTGAAGAGGTGGAGCATACGATAAATGGGTGAAGGTTGTCAAAAGGTACAAACTTCCAGTTATAAAATAAGTAAGTCCTAGGGATAAAAAAAAGCTTAAAACCGCAGAACCTCAACCCTTTCACAAAATCTCAATTCTTTGTTAAGGCAACTAAAAGAGGTTCTCATGAGAAAGGATACAACTTTACCATCCAATGACAGCATATTAAATCCATTTCAGTGTGACCAGGAGTGACCACCACACTACCACTGAAAATTATGTCAGAACCTTTCTTCATGATGGAGAAAAATACTTCAATTCTCCTAAATATAAAGACACATTAAAAGGTCTCTCTTTATCATGTACTCCCAGGGGGCTGATGGACACTGCATTTGGGCTCCTCCAGGGGGTATAGTCAAGGCTATGGTTTTTCCAGTAGCCATGTATGGAGAGCTGGACTATAAAGAAAACTGAGCACTGAAGAATGGATGCTTTTGAACTGTGGAGCTGGAGAAGACTCTTGAGAGTCCCTTGGACTGCAAAGAGATCCAACCAGTCCAACCAGTCCATCCTTAAAGGAGATCAGTCCTGGGTGTTCATTGGAAGGACTGATGTTGAAGCTGAAACTCCAATATTTTGGCCACCTGATGTGAAGAGCTGACTCATTTGAAAAGACCCTGATGCTGGGAAAGATTGAGGGCAGGAGGAGAAGGGGATGACAGAGAATGAGATGGTTGGATGGCATCACTGACTCAATGGACAGGTGTTTGGGTAGAGTCCGAGAGTTGGTGATGGACAGGGAGGCCTGGTGTGCTGCGGTTCATGGGGTCGCAAAGAGTAGGACATGACTGAGCAACTGAACTGAACTGAACTGAGGGAGTATACCACTGCCTCCAGGCTGTATGTCCCAAGGGCATCTGCCCATGGCCTCTCGTGGGCTGCCAAGATTAGCCAGGAGATGCAGGGTGGACAGTCCTGGGACTTTACCCTCAAGACTGTATTCTCTGGATTAGCTCATATCCCCAAACCGTGATGAAGACACGCTGTGCTCAAAGTGGAGCTGCCCCAGGACCCATGGGTCTCTCTCCCTAGCCTACCCTGCCTCACCAGGGAATCCAGAGCATCTCCCTGACTAAGTGTTTCCTGTGGTTTTCATGAGGATATAGGGCCATTCTGGCATGACCTAAAACAAATCCCTTATGATTAAATAGTAGCAGTGACAAATAGATTAAAGAGATTAGAGCTGACAGAGAGAGAGTGCCTGAAGAGCTATGGATGGAGGTTCGTAACACTGTACAGGAGGTGGTGACCAAAACCATTCCCAAGAAATAGAAATGCATTAAGGCAAAATGGTTGTCTGAGGAGGCCTTACAAATAGGTGTGATCACACATCTAGAGCCAGACATCCTGGAGTGTGATGTCAAGTGGGCCTTAGGAAGCATTACTACAAACAAATCTAGTGGAGGTGATGGAATTCCAGTTGAGCTATTTCAAATTCTAAAAGATGATGCTGTGAAAGTGCTGTACTCAATATGCAGCAAATGTGGAAAACTCAGCAGTGCCCACAGGACTGGAAAATGTTAGTTTTCATTCCAATCCCAAAGAAGGGTGATACCAGAGAATGTTCAAATTACTGCACAACTGCACTCATCCCACATGCTAGTAAGTAATGCTCAAAATTCTCCAAGTTTGGCCTCAACAGTATGTGAACCAAGAAATTCCAGATATTCAAGGTGGATTTAGAAAAGGCAGAGGAACCAGAGATGAAATTGCTAACATCCTCTGAAAGCAAGAGAATTCCAGAAAAACATCTACTTCTGCTTCATGGACTATGGTAAAGCCTTTGACTGTGTGGATCACCACCAACTGTGGATAGTTCTTAAGAGATGGGAATACCAGACCAACTTACCTGCCTCCTAAGAAATCTGTATGCAGGTCAAGAAGCAATAGTTAGAACTTGACATGGAACAATGGACTGTTTCAAAACTGGGAAAGGAGTATGTCGAGGCTGTATATTGTCACCCTGGTTATTTCACTTATACACAGAACACATCATGCAAAATGCCTGCTGGATGAAGCATAAGCTGGAATCAAGATTTCCGGGAAAATCAATAATCTCAGATATGCAGATGACACCACCCTGATGGCAGAAAGCAAGGAGGAACTAAAGAGCCTTTTGATGAAGGTGAAAATGAACAGTGAAAAAGCTGGTTTAAAACTCAACATCCAAAAAACCAAGATCATGGCACCGAGTCCAATCACTTCACAGCAAATAGATGAGGGAAAAATGGAAACAGTGACAGACTTTCTTTTCTTGGGCTTCAAAATCAATGCAGACAGTGACTGTAGCCATGAAATTAAAAGATGCTTGCTCCTTGGCAGAAAAGCTATGACAATCATAGCGTATTAAAAGGCAGAGCCATCACTTTGCCGACAAAGCACCACAGAATCAAACGGATAGCTTTTCTGCAGTCATGTATGGATGTGCCAGCTGGGCCATAAAGAAGGCTGAGTGCCAAAGGACTGATGCTTTCGAACTATGGTGCCAGAAAGACTCTTGAGAGTTCAATGGACTACAAAGAGATCAGACCAATCAATCCTAAAGGAAATCAACCCTGAATATTCACTGGGAGGACTGATGCTGAAGCTGAAGTTTTAATACGTTGGCAACCTGATGCACAGAGCCAACTCATTGGAAAAAACCCTGATGCTGGGAAAGAATGGGGGCAGGAGAAGGGGGCGACACAGGATGAGATGGTTGGATGGCATCACTGACTCAATGGACATGAATTTGAGCAAACTGCAGGAGACAGTGAAGGACAGGAGAGCCTGGCATGCTGCAGTTCATGGTGTCCCAAAGAGCCAGACACAACAACACAACTGAACAACAACAATGGGGAATGAGACCCATAGGTATAATGTAATCTGTTATGGTTAAATTCTCTTATATCTTGAGCTAGAAAATAAGATTTATCTCCTTAGCTGCATGTACACAGACTTAATAATTCCACTTGGAGGAATTTTTCCTCAAGAATAACCCAACACAACTAAAAAGTTACATGCAAGGAAGTTCATTAAAGCATTGTTTAAATGAGTAAAAAATAAAAAGCTAAAACTAGAGAAATAAAATAGAGATTGGCTCAGTCCATCTATTTCATACAATGCCCCTCTTCTAGACTGTGTTCATCCAAGAAAACAGGCAAGATATGTGATGCTTATGACATGGGGTCATGTGAGACATGGGACCACGTGAAAAAAAAATGTGACCCAATAGCTAATGGGTGCTTTGAAGCTGGTTTGAAGACACCAATCATCCTGTGTGGATGCATAGGAAAAAGTACTGATAGAAGGGTTCATCCTAAAATGTTTATTTCAAAGTTCATTCCATTGTTTAAACCTCTTTGTATTAAAAAGAAAGTTTGGTTCCTCTAATATTCAGAGGAAAAGGAAATTAAAGAAAGTCTGTTAAAAGTGCGTGGGCCCTTACCTCCGCCTCAATTTCATCATAGAGAAACTGCTTGTTGAACCTGGTGAGGGCGTAGTGGGCACTATCATTGTATAGGTCCAGTGAATAGAGGACGTACCTGCAGAAGGGGAGACAGGTCAGCCTGGCTGCCCACACTGGCTTTCTTGCCTTTCACACTCTCCCCTCCACCAGCAATGGAACACTCATTGTTCTCCTTTCTCATGAGGAAAAGTAATTTCTTACTTCAAATGCCAAATTTGGTTCCTGTGAGTGCCCTGACAAAACAGCCCCAGCAGGCAGGCTGGGCTTTTGGCAGGACACGTGTGGTTCAGTCAAATCCAGGGCACCTGGCAGGTCCATGCTGGCCTCCTGCAACTTCATCTTCTCACTTACCATGTTTCAAAGATTTTCATGCCAATTTGCAATGTTTTAATAACCACAAGAATGAGTCACTTTCTTATTTTTAAGAATAAACTGCCTGACCTAAAAAGAAAAACATACAAAGGTCCTGGGCCCCATAACTGACCAAGAGCAAATCTGGTGTGGCCAAAGCCCCTCTGACCCTGGACAAAAGGTGGTAGCTAGCAGTCTGCAGAGGTAAGGTCTCATTGAGGGCCTGAGGCACATGAACAGCAAGTCCAATGCACCCTCAGAGAGCACACAGGTTCATCAAGACCTCTCACACTATGGATGCCACTGCTGCTGCAGAGGGAGGGAAGGCTGCTCTCCTGGTGTGCACAGGCCAGGAGGACGGGGAGTCTGCTCACCACACGAGACCCTGTTTGCAGTTACTTTCCCTCCATTGATTTCATATTTTCTGACCCCTTCATAATCTCTGACCCTCAGCCCTGACCCTAAGCCTCACACTAAAGACTTCATCTCCCAAATCCATCTGGGTCTGAGGCCATGCCACACTAGAGGTCAGGCTACCTCTCCCCTTGCCAAGTTCCCAGGACCTTGCTGGCACCTGGACACAGAGAACTTATTAATCAGTTTTACTGCTTGGGCACCAGATTTCAATCCAAAGCCAAGACACCTGTTCCTTGTACTGATCTCTGAAGTCTCATCCCAAGAATTATGACTTCAAATGAAGCACTGAGAATAATCGGCCCCCACCTCCACCTCCCAAACACCACAAAGGACTTCAAACATCATGGACAGGAGGCTGGGACAGGCCTCCAGAACACTTACTCCATCATTGATGCTTCTTTGGTTTCCAAGATGTGGTCTGTCAGGATCCAGGGCATGGACATCTCAATAGGAAATTGAATCCTTCTGCCCATTGTCAACTCCAGAAAGAACTCTCGGAACCACAACTGCGAAAGGTCACAGCACTGCTGGAGTGTCTCTTAAGGGATTTAAAAGATAACACATTAATCTTCTATAAGCAGAAAAGACTCCACAGGGCGAGGCAAGGGGGCATGTGCCAGGCTCTCAGCCCTGGGCCTTGGCGAGTGGACATGAATATGTGCAGTGCTCACAGTGTGGCCATAGACAAAGCCACTTGGATGTGCTGATTCTCACTCACCAACAGGAGAGTCAGCGTCCAGCACCACAAACCCAGCAACACCCATCAACAGGACATGGTTAACACTGGGCACCTTCTGACAGGATTTGTTTTACTTGGGATACAGACACAGCATTGTATTCATACTTAGTGCATGTCTTCTAATGCAAAACAGATTGGAAAAAAATGTTTCCATCCTTTCATAAAGAGAAAAGAAAAAAGCCTAACTATTACTATAAACCTATAGCACTTGCAGCCAAGATAGAGGCTTCGCACCCTGAATCATGGATACAGCACAGAAATAAACATGTACAGCTCCAGGGAGACCAAGGGCACCCACATGCACATGGCCACCCAGGATGGGATGTGCAGTGTGCACCTCAGCTCACCTGCTACTTTTTGCACTTAGCCTGAGAGTGGTTTCTGGTATTTATCACCACCTGGATCTGAAGCCAGGTGACAGCTACACCAGCCTGAGTTGCTGACCCGGTGTAGGTTACAAAGACTTTGTATCCAGGTCACTGGGCCAGCCCCAGCCCGACGGCCTCACCCTTCTAAGGGCCATGCCACAGGGAGGAAGTCCTTGGCCAGCCATGCATTTAAAGCAACAGGCGAGGAAATGCCACGAGGGTTACAACATGTGTCACTGCCTGGGAGGACGAAGGGACCACAGCAGGAGCAGCCAGCCAGGCAGGAGCTTTCTAGACATTGTTAGTGGTGTTAGAATATGCTGGAGCAGACACTGGTCAGCAGTAGGTCTTACCACTGAAATTTATCAAGTGGGTGTAGAAGAATGACTCTCGATGAAATTTTTCTATGTCCAATATGGTGGGCCCCTCAAGGCTACTTCTCAAGGTTTTCTTGGAACCACTTTTGTCTGCAATGAGGGACTCTAGCATGGTTCTCACCATGTAAAGCTGCATTATCCAAGGAAACATTTGTAGGGGAGAAAATATACATGGCACATTAGTTACAACAAACACAGATAAACCACGAGAAGGGCTGCCCACTGACACTGCGCTGGCTCCTTGCAGGGGCAGCACCAATCCACACGGCCAAGTCGTTGCTGCTTGGGACAAAGAATTCAGAGGAGAGCCTCATGTCATAAACGTCAACAAGAAAAACAAATGATGTCTTACCACCAAAGGTTAAAAGGGGCGGATAGACGTAGGACTGCCTCAGAACGCGTTAACCACATGCAAGAGTCTTTCTGCGCCCACAGACTTGAGCTGCCTCAGCAGCTCGGCAGAGCTCAAGGACTCCACCATGGTGCGCACCAGGTACAGCTAAACACGGACAGACAGGACAGCGTTAGTCACGGGGGCATGCAGACAAGCAGGGATGTGCACGCTGGCAGACAGGCCCCGGACGGCACCCTCACCCTCCGCCCAAGTACCCCAAGATTTCATACAGAGCCAGCAACACCCTCTGCTGGCAATTCTCTGAAAGGCTGACAGAAGAGATTCTAAAAGCCCACAACACAGAGCTGATGAGAACAAAATTCCAAAACAGGAAAGGAAATAGCAGAGGGCAATTAAATCAGATGTGACGATCAGAGGAAAGGTGCTTGAAGGGGGAGGAGGGAGCTGAGTGTGGCAGGAGAAAGACCAGCAGTGATAGCTGAAGACCAGGGATTTAGCAAAGCTATGTTTTCAAATTTCCAAAAATTTTATCTTTAGCAATAATCATTTTTTAGACCCTACATAAAAATTACAACCACCCACCAGGAAACAGTGTAAATATGGACACATAGACTTTCACCCACATTTTGGGAATAGGAGTTAATGCAGTCAAATTAGGTTCTGCATGCAAATGACCAAACCTGGGAATCATGGGGTGTCTATACCCTAGATTCAGATTCACTTGGACAAGGAATAAAGGAGCAAAAAAGACCCAGACTGTACTTGGCCACGGTGAGGTCACTAAGCTCCCAGCCTCCCACCACTTTCCCAGCTCCTGGTCACCCCACTCAGCAGAGCAAGGAACGAGAACCTGGGTGCTGGAGGGTCCTACAGCGCGCCGTGGCACTTTAATGTCGAAGCCACTCTTTGGGTCCTTCTCGCCCCGCAGGGCTGGGTCGTTGAAGGGCTCATGCCCTGTCTCCCAGTCACACACAGTCTTCCTGATGGCCTGCAGGACACTAAACCACCAGTCAAGTTGTTAGGGTGGGACAAAGTGTTGACATCCTCAGCACTTTTACAATCTAGTATCTCCTGACTTAGCCCACAACCAACTCTGACACATGATTTCCCTTGGGGGCAGTGGGAGGATGTGGTAATGAGACAGTTCAACGTTAAACTTTCAAAATAGACCATTTTCTTGGGGGCGTTACCACGCTCAGAAAATCTAATGTGCTTGCATTTACACCAATTAGCCCAGAAGTGGTGTTTGATTTCTAAAATATTGAGTCACGCTAACGGCAGCAAGAAGACAGGCCCCAAACATCCACTCAGAACTCAAACAACTTTCTCGAGACTTATCCCATTTTCTCATTTGAATATGATCACTAACACAATCCTGGGGACGCTGTCCACACCTCATTTGGACATCTGGATTCCGCTACTCCCAACAGGGCTCTACCAATGTAGAGTCCCCCACAGGAGCCATGTTCAGCTCAGACACACCCACAAGCCCACTCTGGTCACTTTGAGCTAGACTACACTGCACGTTTCCCACACAGTAGGAGTGGGGCTCCCTGCAGCAATACTGAGGCTCAGTGAAAACATGAAAATTTTCATTAAGCCCTCCAGGTGAAAGATCAAAAACTAGGAAGCCTGACAGTGTAATAAGATCATATTAGTGCTAAAGTCATATAATACCAGGTGACAATTATATCACCTATAAAGCAACGAAATGAAATCACTATCCATGTGAGCCCCTCTGAGCTTCATTTTATACAAATGTCTCTGAAAGATGACCTTTATCTAAAATGCTAAACATTAACAGAAACCTAGCTTAAGTTTGCTATAGGATCTCTGCAATACATATGAGGTTTATGACTAATTTTTAGGACAGGCCATAGGAATAGAAGCAAAAACTGAAGATAATAAACTTTGAAATGGGAGATGAGATGCTGAGTTGTGTGTCCCTACAGTCCTGGTAAACAGAACTGTCACACAGATTTTGAGACACACCCAGGTCTGAGATAACCAAACCCTTGTTCCTGGGTCTCCAGACTGCTTAGACCTTTGTATCTGACTTATTGTGGGTTGTTCAGGTTAATAACGAACCCACTACATTACATTTAGAGGAAATTCACCAAACAGGTGTCTGGAGGGTGGATATAAGTGTATTGAGCATATTTATAAAAATGTAACTCTACAGCTGCTCAAACCTAAGCTGATCCTTCCATTGTGGATGACTGTGCAGGGAGGTGTGTACAGCAGGGCTGACCTCTGGATGACATTCTTCTTCTTCTTGATGGCCTGCCTGAGTGGCTCCCTGAGGGTAACCTGGGAGAAGTCCTGTAGTGCAGCGTAGACAGTGTGGCGGATGGCATGGTTGAACACACTCTCCATCCTCCCCATCAGCACCTGCAGGCCTTTGATCATGGCGATCACCTGCAGGAGGACACAGGACCTTCAGTGTGTGGAGGCTGACAGGTAAGCCTGGCACATGCCAGGTGTCTGCCTCCCCTGAGTGCAGGCCCTCGCCACTGGCCTCCTGTTTGTCTACTGTATGCCTGCACCTGTCCCTGTTTCTGGGTCTGACCCCACTGGACTACAAGTGCCTGAGGGCAGGGACAGATCTGCTTGGCCCGAGCTAACAAGAGCATTTGGTAACTGACTCAAAATACTTCTCAATCTACTAGGGTACATCTCTCTGTGGAAACACTTCCAGCAAAAAAGAAGAAAAAGATTCAGGAGAGCAAATTTGTTATTATCTGGAAAAGAAAAAAAATTACAAGTTTATAACCCAAATCCTATCTGTTAACAATGGCATAGTGAATTAATATGCATAGAAAGTCAGAAGAAAATGTAGTGAGTGACCTGCTTAAAGTTCATTTTTGTGATGGTACCAGAGACAGGATTCTGCCCTCATTTCACATGCCTGTTTTCTCTGTTTGCTTGCAGGATTTATATAATGAACGTGGGCTGCTTTTCTCATGAGGAAACAAAGGGAAATTTTCTATTTAAAAAAGCAAATTCTCCAACTAAAGTTCAAGCTCACAGCAATCTAAAGGGAATCTAATCCTAAAGGAAATCAACCCTGAATATTCACTGGAAGGGCTGATGCTGAAGCTCCAATATTTTGTCACGTGATGCAAAGAGCTGACTCATTGGAAAAGACCCTCATGCTGAAAAATGTTGAGGGCAAGAGAAGAAGGGGATGACAGAGGATGAGATGGTTGGATGGCATCACTAACTCAATGGATATGAGTTTGAGGAAACTCAGGGATATAGTGATGGACAGAGAAGCCTGGCGTGCTACAATACATAAGGTTGCAAAGAGTCAGACATGACTTAGTGACTGAACAATAGTAACAACATATTCAAACTATGGAATGTAGGAAGGGTATTCTGAAAGGTAAATCTGGAGCTTTGGCCTAAATGTAATAACAATACTCATCACTAATTTATAAAAAGATAAAAATAACCCCCCCAAAGTAGAAGGAAATGAATATCTAAAAGCACAAATTAATGGAACAGAAAATAAGCAAATACTAGAAAGTGGTCAACTAAGAAAAAGCTGTTTTATAAGCAAACAAATGCTCAGGAAGACTGATCAAGGAAAAAAAACATAACAGATAAGCATTATGAATAAAGAGGGGACAATACTACACAACCCACAGATACTAAGAGATTATGAGACTGTATTGGAACAGGATAAACATACAGATTGATAGAATAAAGAGTCCAGAAATAAGTCCTCACATTTGTAACCAATTTGCTTTCAACAAGGGTGTGAAACAGTTTGATAGGGAGTCTTTTCAACAAACGTGCATGCGCTATCATGTCCAACTCTTTGCGACCCCAACAGATAACACAACAGAGGCACAACTAGACATCCTCATGCAAAAGAATCAAGCAAGCCTCTTGTGTAGGAAAGGGTCATATCAGTAGCCTGGGATGAACAAACCCTGCACATTCCCAGGAAAGTCTGTCCTGTGGCTGGCTCCTAGGAAACGACTCTAAGCCACTGGAATACTCAGCCGGAAGAATATGTGTCTGAGGCTTTGGGCCACTTCAATAGCAGTTTCATCAGATATCTTATGCTAACAACATGATTATAAACAGCTGTTTTTCTTCTAGGTTTACAGTCTGAGTAGCTGAGTGCTATAGCAATTGTGCTACACGCCAACATTCAGTTCAATTCAGTTGCTCAGTCGTGTCCGACTCTTTGCGACCCCATGAATCACAGCATACCAGGCCTCCCTGTCCATTACCAACTCCTGGAGTTTACTCAGACTCACGTCCATCGAGTCAGTGATGCCATCCAGCCATCTCATCCTCTGTCATCCCCTTCTCCTACTGTATCCAACCTCTCTCAGCATCAGAGTCTTTTCCAATGAGTCAACTCTTCACATGAGGTGGCCAAAGTACTGGAGTTTCACCTTTAGCATCATTCCTTCCAAAGAAGTCCCAGGGCTGATCTCCTTCAGAATGGACTGCTTGGATCTCCTTGCAGTCCAAGGGACTCTCAAGAGTCTTTTCCAACACCACAGTTCAAAAGCATCAATTCTTTGGTGCTCAGCCTTCTTCATAGTCCAACTTTCACATCCATATATGACCACAGGAAAAACCATAGCCTTGACTAGACAGACCACTGTTGGCAAAGTAATGTCTCTGCCTTTGAAAATACTATCTATGTTGGTCATAACTTTTCTTCCAAGGAGTAAGCGTCTTTTAATCTCATGGCTGCAATCACCATCTGCAGTGAGTTTGGAGCCCCCCCAAAATAAAGTCTGACACTGTTTCCACTGTTTCCCCATCTATTTCCCATAAAGTGGTGGGACTAGATGCCATGATCTTCGTTTTCTGAATGTTGAGCTTAACTATCTTAATGGACAAAAAATGTTTTATAAAACTTGTATCTATCCATGATAAAATCTCTTAGCAAATAAGGAATAGAAGGCAATTTCCCTGATCTGAGGAAGGGTAGTTACAAAGAACCTATAACAAATGCACTGTATGACGATATGTTGAAAGCTTTCCCTTTGGGATGGGAAACAAGACATAAATGCCTGGAGTCTCCTTCTATTTAATGAGTAGGAATCCCACCCAGTGTGATTAAAGAAAAAAAAAAATAGAAGGGGGAGAAATAAGACTGTCATTATTTCCAGATGAGATAATTATATAAGTAGAAAACACAGAATAAGCTATGGATAATTTATTACAATTAATAAGTGAGTTTAGACAAGTTGGTAGATACAAGGAAAATTTTTTTAAAAATTGATTTTAAACACAAGTGATAAACATTTAAAAAAAATAAAATAAAGCCAACAAAAGATGTCCAACAGTCTTACAGACGAAAAGAGGTATTAGAGAATCTTAATGAATGGACGTACATATTAGATTCATGAAAGATTTAATATTATAAATTTGTCAATTCTTCCAAAAATGGTCTATAGGTTTATTCAAACCCTTATAATAAATTTTAACAGGATCACTGGGACATAACTGGATGGTTCTAAAATGTATATGAAAATGCAAAGGGTGAGAATAGCTAAGAATTCTTGAAGAGAGAAAGATGTACTTTACAAGACACACTCAACTACTGTAATTAAGACAGAGGGATTAGGAAAGGACAGACAGATTGACCAATGGATTGGAACATGAGCAGAAACACACCTGCCTAAAGTATGGTAACCTGACGCACAACAGAGGTGGCAGGCAGAGCAGCTGGGAGGGTTGGAGGGGGTATTTCAGATCTAAATGTGAAAGGCAGAATAAGACATCCAGATGACAATGTAGACTATCTTCATGACCTTGGAGGTATGCAAAGATTTCTCAAACAAGGTAGGAAACGTACAGCTACAAAACATACATCCAGAAACTAGATGGCACAGAAATTAAGACCTGATCATCACAAGAGTCCTAAACATCATGCAGAACTGGGGACCACACAGCTGTGAGTGGGGTTCCTCTTTCTCCAACAGCCAGGTCTCAACTTGTTCCTCTTGTGTGTGCCAAAAAAAGCTGAGGCTCCCAAGCTCTCCTCAGAACATGCCCTGATCTGGCTCAGGGGAGTGTCTATGCAGAGACCAAGAACCCACAACTTATTTTAATCTCTATTCTGACCTCTGTGACAGATTCAAAGAGCCACCCTACACAGACGCAACTGCATAAAACAGGTAATTCATTCAAGTTTTTGCCTTTCTTTGTAAAGCGAAGACAGTTTGAGGTCAGAATCAAAGGAGGAGGAGAAAGCAGACAAGCCGTACCTCCACCAGGGCAAACTTCTCCTCACTGGTGTAGTTGTAGCGGGTGGCACGCTCATATTCCTCAGCATTGTCAGGGCAGTCCTTGTTAGAGTACTTGTCCGTTGGGTGCACAAGTTTCCATGAATACTGGTATGAT